>VDFB02175057.1:0-35443 GCA_007258455.2 Sequoia sempervirens | reverse complement strand
CTGATACTGATTCTGACTGAGTTTTTTAGGTTTTTTCTGAAGGTTTTTGATTTTTTTGACGTTTTTGAGTTTTTGCATAAATAAGAAGAATGCGATTTTTGCTTGGAAATAAGAAATAAATTCTACAAAATTATTGAACTCCGTAAATCTCAAACCCTAATACAAATACTGAAGCTAGATCATATATTATTCTTCTGCAACGATTACATGGAAGATCTGATAACATGCAAAGTAAAGGCAATGATTTTTATTAAATTAGGAACCTGATATTTGCAGCTGCTGAAGTACAGATCTGGTATGGCTGAGGTCATAAATGCCCTTCTCCCTCTGAATGGTGGTTGCAGGTGACTCCAGTTATGTAGGCGCTTCCATTGATGAAGGTTTGAAGCAAATATAAAAGGCGTTTCTCTCAAGATGAAGAAACACGTCCCTTTGTGCAGGTACGGCCTGACAGGATAGTACGGCCTGTCAGAAACAGCATTAAAAAATGTATGGCCTCCTCAAATATCAATGTCCAAGTCTCTGTAAAGGGGGCGCCTAGATGAATGGATATACTCTGAATGCAAAACACTGAAAAGAACTCTGAAGATAATAGATTCTCTGAAGCTCTGTGATTCCCCCTGAATGAAGAAACCTCTGCTGCAATAAATCAAGTGGTATTTCACACCCTCTGAATTGCTTCCGATGGAGATGGCTCGTTCCCCAAGGAATTCGAACTTGAAACCCTAAAGTCTCTTGCTCAGATCAAAGTTGATCAGTTCTCAAATTCAATAATCTCATAATGGCACAATTCCCAAGGCAAATGCACTATAAGGCTGAAAAGTGCGATTTCCTTAAAAATAGGGTTTTAATAAATATTTGACTTTTAATTCTTTTAATTCTTCCATAGTCTCAGCCAAAATATTTGATCATAATTTAATTGCCAAAATGACCCCTTCTGATGATGGCGCACTTCAAGAAGAATCACTTAAGTTATAATTTAATATTATAACTTTATATTAAAATCATTAAATAATTAATATTTAATTACAATTAAATATTAATATTTCTCATTACTCATCCACCATCGCCTGGCTCAGTTTCCATCAACACTGTATGACTCAATCACAGAAAGTCATAATCGCTAAAAATAGCAGGGTCCTAATGTACCGCCAGAACTGCTAAAAATAGCAATTCTGCAAGAAGTCTCCGATCGAGCCCAAACGAAAGCCTACTGATCAAACTCTGCCAACTAAAGCTGAGCCAAGCTCCGAAGTAACCCTCTATCCAGTCTATCAGCCTACGAGGGTCGTGTGATAGGCCAATCCTATACTCCGAGAGATGTCACTGAGAAGGGGACATGACAGGGAGGGATTGGGAGAAGATCTGAAGGTTTGGTTAACCCCTAATTTACTTTCGCCATTGGTAGGTGTTTCCAAAGTTTTAGGACCTTTCGGACCTTGCATGGCTTGCACCATCACTGCCATTGTGTTTTTCGGTGTTTGAGCCATTTCTCCTGGACTAGCATTCAAATTGATCAATCCTTCAAACAATGCCTGATCCTTTTCTTCCTCTATCAAATTTTGCATTGCCTCCGTCTTTCTACCATTTTGTCTCCCTTGAAACACAATTATTTTCTTTTCACCAAACTGCATCAACCCTTGTTCCCCAAGTTGGCAAGATCAAGGCTCCAATACCACTATAATATCCCATATGGAATATTGTTTGTTATTAACTCCAATTCTAATATTGTTTCAACAAAATATTACCTGAATTATTGTCACAAGTCAAAATAATGAGTTGGGACCAGATTCTTTCAATGAAAACTATTGGTTGCAAGCTGCCCATTACCTCGCTACTTTGCACAAAATTTGCAAGAGAAATGGACAATTATTTATGAATCAATTAGGCCAGCAAACTGTAAGTTCCTATACTAAAAATCCATAATATTATCACTACAATTATTACCAATAGCACAAACAACAGTAATCGGCCCTAAGGGAGCAGCCTAACAAGAATAATCCTCCTTATTTAACCTAAAATTCTATGACAGTCCACCCCAACAAATCAAACCCAGCAGATTATCATATTTAACCTACAATTCTATGACAGACCACTGCAACAAATCAAACCCAGCAGATTATCATACCAATACTTCAATTCTGCACTTACACAACCAGCAATAAAGTTCACAATGATTGACACCATACCAGCCACCAAATGACAGTGGAATGGCACTATACAAGCTACCAAACAAATCAGTTTAGAACAGTATGAAAAGCTTGCTACCAGCCATGGTGCCAATGAAGTGTAAAGTGCCTTTCTGGAAAGTGTGGAAACTTTGTGTTTGTTTGATTTGAAGGGAAGCTCGTTTCATTACACAGTGGTAAATGTTATGCAAAGACTTAACATTCGATAGAAATGAACATCAAGATATGAACATTAACTATGTCTGATCAATTACCTTGTATTGAAGAACAGCATTACATTTAATAATTGCACTCATCATCAGAAGACTGAAACAATATCAAATTGCTAGCATCTTCAGTCTAAACACTTCATACTAATATTGGCATTACACAACAAGGATGATAAGACTGCAGCAGCAGTTTTAATGACATTTTTTGAGTACTCTGAGACTGAAATTCATGCATGGCAGATTACAACAAGGATATCTGAGAGTATTACAAGTTTAAAGATGCAAATAGAAATTGTTCTCAGACCTGATAACCAGTTCGACCAACCCAGATTGGATGCTAAAGTTCCCACGCACAAGCTATATTTTCAGACTTAATCCATACCCAAATGCACTATTGATTATAAATGAATTTTTAATCGATTACAAGTTTGATATACTCAGAATTTTGTTTCAGTACACAAGCTTAAATATTCTGATATTTCTAATCAGAAGTTACTTTGAACAGAATGATATTGTGAAATGCCCAAAGCTGGAAATGGTAGATAGACTGAAATGCATACAGCAGTTAGTGTGATGCTCGTATCCTCCAGAAATGCCCTCGACCAGCAGTAATGGCCTCTCATGCCTCACCAACAGACCACGCACAGGTTCTAGAGCCCATGCGAGGATGAAACAAGGCAGGAAGTGCAAGAAGAAATGTGTGCTTTGATGCTGGGAACTCATGTATACCTCCAGTCTGCCTTTGCACACCTTTACACAGCAACACTCTTCAACTCACCCAGATTCTTCAAGTTTCAATCTGAATATGCTTCAAAATAAGTCCCTCCACAATGCCTAAGGTTTCATGGTAAGAGCCACCTTCATTTGCTCCATATTTTCATCAAAAATGGACCAATAATGGTAACCAAAACTTCAGTGAACAAGTATCACTAAAATCTGAAACGGAATCATATTTTTGCTTCGATTCAACTCAAAACTCCACCTCACAAAGTGAAATCTGTAAGCACTTCTCTCACAGCCGAAACAAGAGCTAGGGTTCCAACCCACATCCAAGGAGGTTTGCTATTTGCAAAGGAAAATATGTTCATTTAAAAGTGCGTTCAAAATGAGCTTTCTCAAATATATTTCCCAAGATGCCTGATAAAGTGACTTCTTTTCATTTGTATTTGCTCTTTCAAAAATAAAGTGACTATTGTATAGTCTCTTTTATTAAATATTTCCATTAGTCACTTTTATCAAATTTCATAAAGTCACTTTACCAAAATAATTTAATTAATTATTTAATATCACCTTAGAGAATAATTTTCAATCTTAGGCAATAATTAAATAATTAGATAAATGACCATGTTTTCATCAATTGCCTTCGGGAATTAAAACGCAATGAGGCATTTTGAGTGGCTAGCTGGAAGAGGACATTACAGTCCTCTCTTCCCGAAATTGCTTGTCCCCAAGCAATTGCAGACTCAAGTGCTGAAGAATCTGCTCATTCTACCATGTGGCATCCTCGGCTGGCAAATCCCTCCATCTCACCAAGTACTCCTTCACCACCCTATTCCTCAACCTCTTCTCCCAGGTATCAATAATCTCCTCAGGGACTAGGACCAAATGTCCTTCCTCATCCAATGGTGAAATGTAATGTCCCCTTCTCAAACCTGACATTTCCAGTGACCGTTGGCCTTTCTTTGGGAACCCGAAGGCTAGTCGGAAGTTAAATTAGGGTTTCCTATTTTTGACGAGGTCATTGCTCAGAGATGATGGATTCAATGGCGGATTCTTTCTGGGTTTTCAGAGAGCTTCGCAGGGGTATGTTCATCTCGGCATTCAGAGCATTTTCTGGAATTTACTATTTTTAGTAAATTCTATTTTACAAAGAACAGGTGGTTGTAATGTCCCTTTCTCAGTGGGATCTTTTCTCATGGACTGCTACTCCATTCCTTTCGAGACCAGAGGGTCAGGCGGATGGTGAAATTAGGGTTTCCTTTGTTTTGAGAGGAGGCTGTTGCTTGGAGTTTGGGATTCTGATTGATTCTTTCTGGGTTTTCAGAGAGCTTCGCAGTGGTGTGTTCAGTTTGGCATTCCGGGCAACTTCGCGAATTTACTATTTTTAGTAAATTCTATTTTTGGCAGTGGACAGTTTGGGTTCAGTTCAGTTGGGCTTCTTCTGCAGTTGTTTCAGCTGGCACTTCAATTCTTGGCCTTGGGCGCATTTTTTAGTGGAGAGATAAGTATTTTATTATAATATTATTATTTTAATATTATACCCCTTTGCCTAGCAGTGCAACTTTAAGTTGTTTTTAAAAAGGGGACTTTGAGGGTCTAGGCGTCATAAGGTGATATATTATATTTTTAATGTCAAATTTTGAGATTATTAAATGGGACGCCCTTTTGAGAGTTGAAGTTTATTTTAAAAGTGAAATATTTTATGGAGGAAAAAGGACGCCATCTTTTGGAGGGAAAAGAGGAATTTGAAAATTAGGGTTTTGGGGCGCCCTCTGGAAGTTTCTAGATGTTTCTCTCACTTCTATTTAAGCAGGCCTCAGCTCTTCATTTGGCATCTTCTGTCTACTACACCGTTATGCTGCTGGATTGACTTCAGGCACTCGCTTCGAGGAAAGCACACCTCCTAGCATTGGCTCATCTTCTTGCTTGAAAGATAGCAACTAGTTGAGAGGTTAGCTGTCATTGGTAGTTTTGCATTGTAGTTGAGTTCTATTGCATTTAGTGATGATGTTCAAGCATTTTGTCATATTTTAGTGTTGCTGATGTTGCATAGCTGTAGCAAGTTTTCATTCAAAACTCAAAAATACAAAAAGATATTGTTCTGGGTGTTGGCTAAATCATCTTGTCTCTAAGGGGCGACCCTTCTTGCAAATTTGTAGAATTTAAAACGAAGTTTCTGATTTTTCCTTGCAAAATCGCCCCTACTAGTGGGCCGTACCATTTGAGAAGTGTCTTGGGTTGTGTGCAAAATAAATAGGGGCTGTTTGGTGAGGTTTTAAGGGTTCTTTGGGGGCGCCTTTGTCTTTAGAACATTCTGCTCTTTGTCTCACGCCATTAGGAAGTGTTATGAGCAAGTTATGAGCAATTTAATGGCTATTATGTTGCAGATTTTCATCATTCTATGTGCAGGTCTGATACAGCAGATTTAAGAAAGTTGTTCCGTGGTTGAGATTAGAGTATTGGAAATCAAGTTTGATATTGTGAATGCTTACTAATCATCTGCAGCTTGAAAAGACATAAAAACTTCAGTTTAAGAGATTGTTCTATCTTATTGTAAGCTGCTAGTAGTACTAACAGCATTTTCATATCTTATCTCTCATTTCTCTGAATTGTACATTCCCACTGAATAAGTGGAAGAGGCTGGCTTGCCGCCTATTTACTGTTTTGCATTGTAATTTCCTAATGTCTCCGCCATATGGTCGCCTCTTATCCATTACGGATGGAGTAGCACATACTTGGTGTTGAGCTAATTTTCAGTATTGCATTAGTTAGGGATCCTCTGACCGAATGCTCGTCGTTCACCGGCGCATCTCGTGGTTAGAGTTCTGATTCAGCAATTTCCTTTGAGATCCTCTGACCAATGCTCACACCTTGCCCACCTCGGGATCCTGGTGTACATTTTGGTTAGAGTTACTTTCCGCATCGTTTTGGTTTATGCTAACCTTAACGGGTGCATGTTGCATTGTAATTGTTATTAAAAAAATAAAAAAAAATTGGTTCGGTTCATTACAGTGGTATCAGAGCCATGATCCTGCCAACCTGTGCCCAACAGTGATTCAGTGGTCAGATGAGTGACAGTGATTGCAGATACTTCACCAGAGGTCAGGCCAGAAGACAACAGATACAGCTTCCGCCAGTGCCTGAAGCAGATACTTTGTCAGAGGCTTTGAGGGAAACAGGAATAGCAGTGGATACGGGTAAAACAGTTGAGAACATGTCTGACAATCTTAGGACAGCCATGGAAGAGAAGGATGCAAGGATGGAAAAGAAGTTTGATGGGATGATTGAGATGATGTCTCGATTACTTGCTAAAATGGATCAGCAAGCTTCTCAGAACCATACTCCGAATCAAAACCATGCTACTGGAGAAAGCAGTGGTGTCAATGGACACAATGGGAATAATGGAAACAATGGAAGCAATGGGAACAATGGGAACAATGGTAATGGAGGCAGCAGAACTATTGGACAGCATGATACTATCTCTAGCGGATCAGCCTCTAGACCGCTTTTCCCTACATTCACTCCAAGGGACGAACATCAAGTTGAAGCTACCGTTCCTTTGGTAGACGATGCTAGGCAAGCCTACATGGAGTACTCCACCCTCCCACCTGATCTTAGGGACCAATGGTCCTTTGATCAATTCTTGAATCAGAGAAACAGAAGACACGGAGGAAGAGTTGATAACCGAGCTTATATGGCTCCTAGAACAGATTTTCATCAAGCCTTAGGGAAGGTAACATTGGCTCACTTCGATGGAAGTGATAAGTGTTCAGCAAGATCGTGGGTTCAGAAGTTAGACAACTACCTATCACTTCGTCCCATGCCAGAAGAAGATGCCATCAAATTTGCAACACTTCATTTGGAGGGAGCTGCCCATGAATGGTGGTACCATGGTTTGGTCACTCTTGGCCATAACCTTATTCGAACCTATGGAGAATTCACCAACAAGCTGATTGAAAGGTTCGACACTAAGGATCCTGAAGTAAGATTTCGCGAGCTTGCACAACTCAAGCAGCATGGCTCCTTGGATTCTTACATTGCTGATTTCCAGAGACTTTCTGTGATGGTGCCCAACATCACCGAAAGAAGGTTGGTTGTGTTGTTTTCTGAAGGTTTGGTTGAACCCTTGAAAGGGTGGGTTAAAGCTTTCGATCCACCAAGTCTTGATGAGGCAATCAAGAAGGCTCGTAGTATGGAGTTATCAGCCCCTAGGCCTAAATTTCCGCCTAAGCCTTTTGGCCATAAGAAGGATAAGGATAAAAGACATTCTTCTAATCAGCACAAGAAGTTCCCACCTAAATTGACTGAAGAACAACGTGAACAGCTCAGAAAGGAGGGCAAGTGTTACACATGTTTAGAGCCTTGGACTAAAGGCCATAGATGTCCTGGAAGAGGGCGTTATAATCAAATGGGAACCTATTCTGATTATGAATCAGCATCTGATATGTCTGATCAGCAGTCTTATTTTGGGGACAGCGAGGATGAAAGAGCCACAGAAGAGTCCGATCATGAACAAGGAGTTGGGGGCCCTATTGCCCAACTCTCTAGTTTCCAAAAGAACGAATCTTTCAAGGTTCGTGGTGGAGTTGGAGGCCATCGCATTGTTGCATTAATTGATACTGGTGCAACGCATAACTTCATTGATGAAGGTGTGGTTGCAAAGAGAGGTCTCAAAACTGAAGAATTTGAAGGCTTCAAAGTCATGGTGGCTGATGGGTTTCACATTTCCTGCACAAGAAGAGTTCCTAACATGTCCTTGCAGTTGGGAAACTATGAAGTCAAAGATGACTTCTATGTGGTTACTATTGGTGACACAGATGCAGTTTTGGGCATACAATGGTTACGCTCACTTGGTGAAATCTCTCTCAACCTACAAACAATGGAGCTCAAGTTCCAATCTGATGGCAAGAGAGTTGTTTTGAGAGGAATGTCTAATGGTGGTCCTCGTATAGTTTCTTTCAAAAGGATGGAAAGGCTGATTAGACATGACCAAGTGGAGTGGGCTGCGGAATGCATGGTTCTTCCGGCTAGTCCAGTTGAGACCAAGAGGGAATATCCTCCCGATATTCAATCTATACTCACCAAAAGGAGTAAGGTGTTTGCTGATCTACCACCTGGGCCACCACCAGAAAGGGGTGCTGAGCATGTTATTGAACTTAAGGAAGGGGCCAAACCAGTCATTACAACACCGTATAGATATCCTAAGAAGCAGAAGGATGAAATTGAGAAGAACATAAGAGAACTCCTGGAGATGGGCTTCATTCGCCCTAGCAAGAGTCCCTTTGCTTCAGCTGTGGTTCTTGTGAAGAAGAAAGACGGCACCATCCGCATGTGTGTGGATTATCGTGCCTTGAATCAAAGCACAATAAAAAATCGGTATCCTATTCCTCGGATCGATGAGCTCATTGATGAGCTGCATGGTGCTAAATTCTTCTCCAAAATTGATTTGAGATCGGGTTACTATCAAATCCGGATGAGGGGCTCAGATGTTGAGAAGACGGCATTCAGATGCCACTATGGTCATTTTGAGTTCCTAGTCATGCCCTTTGGCTTGACTAATGCTCCAGCCACCTTCCAGTCCTGCATGAACAGAGTTTTCCAGAAGCAGTTGAGGAAATTTGTGTTAATTTTCTTTGATGATATTCTCATCTTCAGCAAGACGTGGGAAGAACACCTCAAGCACTTGGAGGAAGTGCTTAGCATTCTTGAATCAGAGAGTTTGTTTGCAAAGGAGTCCAAATGTGAATTTGGAATGAGGGAGCTGCTCTACCTTGGCCATATCATCAGCGCTGAAGGGGTGAAGGTTGATCCGGAAAAGATCAAGGCTATTGTAGATTGGCCACCTCCAGAAAATCTGACTCATTTGAAGGGATTTTTGGGTCTTTGTGGCTTCTATAGAAGGTTCGTAAAGGGGTATTCTCAAAGTGCTGCTCCTCTTACTGACCTCACTAAAAAGGGGGCTTTCATGTGGTCAGAAAAAGCTCAAAGTGTGTTTGATAAGTTCAAGAAAATCATGAGTTCTTGTCCTGTATTGGCCATACCAGATTTCTCCAAACCCTTCGAGTTACAGTGTGATGCATCAGGGGAAGGTATTGGGGCTGTTTTGATGCAAGAGAAGCATCCAATTGTATTTGAAAGCAGAAAATTAAGAGGGGTTGAAAGGACCTACTCTATCTATGACAAGGAAATGCTTGCAATCATGCATGCATTAGCCAAGTTCAGACAGTATCTGGTGGGGAGTAAATTCGTGGTCAAGACTGATCACAACAGTCTCAAGCACTTTATGCATCAGAAGGACTTGAATGAGAGACAGCAGAAGTGGGTGAGTAAGCTACAAGCTTACGATTTTGACATTGAGTATGTCAAAGGGAAGAATAACATTGTGGCTGATGCTTTGTCTAGAAGGCCTCACTTGAGCTCATTGTGTGAGCTTAATGCTGATTGGAAGGAGTTGTTGCTTGCTGATTATGCCAAAAATCAGTTTGCAACCAGCGTTATTGAAGGTACTTTTCATGATGAAAGGTACAAGGTAGTTGATGGGTTGATCCACTACAAGGGAAGAATCTTCTTGGTGGCTGATTCTAAACTTAAGAGGAAGATTTTGGTGACTTTCCATGACAGTCCACTTGCTGGTCATCAAGGGTACTTCAAGACATACAAGCAGATTCGAGAGAGATTCTCTTGGAAGGGGTTGAAAGATGATGTTCAGCGTCACATCAAGGAGTGTAGTACTTGTCAAATGAATAAAAATGAGCACTCTCTTCCAGCTGGTCTACTGCAGCCACTTCCCATTCCAAATCAAAAATGGGAGAGTATCTCTATGGATTTCATCACCGGGTTGCCTAGGGCTCAAGGCAAAGACTGTATTTATGTTGTAGTGGACAGATTGACCAAATTCTCTCATTTCTTTGCCATCACAAGCACATTTACAGCAGCTCAAGTTGCAGATTTGTTCTTCCATGAAGTGTTTAGACTGCATGGGTTGCCTAAAAATATTGTGAGTGATAGGGACAGCAAGTTCCTAAGCACCTTTTGGCAGGAAATTTTTAGGATGAGTGGTACCGTGCTTACTCCAAGCACTAGCTATCACCCACAAACGGATGGTCAAACGGAGATTGTGAACAAATGCTTGGAGGGCTACCTCAGAAATTATGTCTCAGAACAGCAAAGAGCATGGGTAAAATGGCTCCACTTGGGAGAATATTGCTACAATTCATCTTTCCACATGTCAATAAAGATGTCTCCATTCATGGCCCTCTATGGTTACGAGGCTCCAAGCTTTGCTGATTTGGTGTTTGGCGATAGCAAAGCTCCCCAAGCCAAGGATTGGTTGCAGCAGAGCCAAGATGTTTTGAAATCCTTGAAGGACAACCTTCAAATGGCACAAAATCAGCAAAAGATGTACGCTGATCAGCAGCGTATTGAGCACTCATTTGAGGTTGGTGATATGGTATATCTTTGGCTTCAGCCCTACAGACAGTCCACACTTAAGAAGAGTGGAGCTGAGAAGCTGAAACCCCGCTTCTATGGACCATTCAAAGTTGTTAGGAAGGTTGGAGCGGTGGCTTATGAGCTGGAACTACCTTCGAGTAGTAAGGTCCACAATGTCTTCCATGTGTCTCGCCTCAAAAAGGCCCTTGGACACAACGTTGTGGCTTCATCACAGTTACCTCCTTTGGATGAAGAAGGGCAGTTGACTTTGGTTCCAGAACAGATTATTGATTCAGAGAACGTTCCTTGAGGAGGAGAACGATCAAAGAGTATTTGGTAAAGTGGAAGAATTTACCATTGGAGGATGCTACTTGGGAAGATGAGGAGATTCTACAGCATCCAGACTTGCGATTGCTTGAGGGCAAGCAATCTTGGGGAGGGCGGACTGTAATGTCCCCTTCTCAGCAGTGATCTTTTCTGTTGACTGTTGGCCTATTCCGGAGACCCGTAGGCTGTGCGGATGGTGAAATTAGGGTTTCCTTGTTTTGAGACTGCCGGAGCCTAGGACTTGGACATGGATTCTCTGGTTTCTCGTGAGAGCTTCATAAAGGGTGTGTTCACTTGGCATTCCTAACTTCACACTTACTATTTTAGTAAATTTCTATTTTTGGCAAAGGGGATGCTTTGGGTTCGGGTTTCCCTGGCAGCTTGCTCACCGCACTTCAATTCTTGGCCTTGGGCGATTTTTAGCGTGGAGAGATAGCATTTTATTATAATATTATTATTTTAATATTATACCCTTGTCAGTAAGCAAAACTTCTTTAAGTTGTTTTTAAAAGGATTCCTTTGAGGGTCTAGCCATAAGGTGATAAATTATATTTTTAATGTCAAATTTTTGAGATTATTAAATGGGACTCTTTTGAGAGAGATGAAGTTTTATTTTAAAAAGTGAAATATTTTATGGAGGAAAAAGGACGCCATCTTTGGAGGAAAAAGAGGAATTTGAAAATTAGGTTTTAAATTTCTCCTCGAAGTTTCTAGATGTTTCTCTCACTTCTATTTACAGCCCTGTTCTTCATTTTGCATCTTCAGCCTACTACACCAAGTATTGATCGACTTTTCAGCACTTCGCTTCGGCGTTAACACCTCCTAGCATTGGCTCATCTTCTTGCTTGGAAAGATAGCAACTAGTTGAGAGGTTAGTCAAGTATTGGTAGTTTTGGTATCAGAAGAGTTCTATTGCATTTAGTGATGATGTTCAAGCATTTTGTCATATTTCAGAGTTGCTGATGTTGCATAGCTGTAGCAAGTTTTCATTCAAAATTCAAAAATACAAAAAGATATTGTTCTGGGTGTTGGTTATTTCATCTTGTCTCCAAGGGGCGACCCTTCTTGCAAATTTGTGGAATTTATAACGAAGTTTCTGAGTTTTCCTTGCAAAATCGCCCCTACTAGAGGGCCGTACCATTTGGGAAGTGCCTTGGGTTGTGTGCAAAATAAATGGGAGTTATTTGGTGAGGTTTTAAGTGTTCTTTGGGGGCGCCTTTGTCTTTAGAACATTCTGCACTTTATCTCATGCCATTAGGGAGTGTTTTGAGCAAGTTATGAGCAATTGAATGGTTATTATGTTGCAGATTTTCATCATTCTATGTGCAGGTCTGATATAACAGATTTAAGAAAAGTTGTTCTTTGGTTGAGATTCGAGTTTTGGAAATCAAGTTTGATATTGTGAAGGCTTACTAATCATTTGCAGTTTGGAAGGACATCAAAACTTCAGTTAAGAGAATATTCTATCTTATTGTAAGCTGCTAGTAGTACTAACAGCATTTCCTCTGTTATCTCTCATTTTACTGAATTGTAATTCCCACTGAATAAGTGGAAGAGGCTGGCTTCTGTCACTTCTATTACCGGTTTTGCATTGTAATTCCTACGTCTCCCATATGGTTTCATCCATCACGGATTGAGTAGCACATACTTGGTGTTGAGCTAATTTTCGCGATTGCATTAGTTAGGATCCTTCCCGACCAATGCCTCCTGCCGCTCACCTACAAGATCTCGCGGGTTAGAGTTCTTATTCAGCAATTTCCTTTGAGATCCTCTAACCAATGCTCACACCTTGCCCACCTCGGGATCCTGGTGTACATTCTGGTTAGAGTTACTTTCTGCATCGTTTTGGTTTATGCTAACCTTAACGGGTGCGTGTTGCATTGTAATTGCTATTAAAAAAATTGGTCCCATTCATTACAGCATATCGTGCAAATTTACCTCTCTTCGACTCAAGTGGCGTATTCAGTTTTGGGCTTCAGAATGCAGTTCTGGGAAGTCGAGCTCGTTTCACTTAAAAATAACATTATAATTAAAATGTTATTTATCACCTTGGCCTAGTCGAATGACTTAAAGTTATTTTAAAAGATGGACTCAAAGGGTGGCACCTTCATTAAGGTTATATTTAATATTTGATGAGTTCTCCTAAGTCAAAGCAAATTAATTGGGGTGCATTTATCAAGGTGATGTTTTAATTAAAATATGATTATTGAGCTAAAGGTGAAAAGGACGCCATATTGAAGGAAGAGTTAGGGTTTGAACTTTGAGTTGGATTTTAGGGTTTCGTGAAGTCAAACGGAACTTATAAAAAGAAGTCTTGTGCATCATTTCTGGATCTTTGGACGACTATACTGTTATGTTGCCAGATTGGCTCTGGGACTGCTTCGAGGAATGAAGGCCTCCTAGCTTGGGCATCACTTCGTGTTTGGAAGACAACATCTAGTGGTGAATCATTGTACTGTGAGTTGCATTTAGTGTGTTTTGTTCTCAGCTCATTGCATAGTTAGATTCGAAATTGGCATTTAATAGTTTCAGCTTATTGCACTGTTTCTAGACAGCAGATTGCATATTTTATTCATAAATCATAAAATACCAAAAATATCATTGTGGGTGTTAGCTCATTGGCTGTGTTAGGCTTAGGCGCCATCATTCTCCAAGTTATAGAATTTTTAGTTGAGTTTGCAATTTTTAAAAGGGAATCGATTTCTTCAGCTGGGCCGTACTTTTTCATGCATTGGGATTTGTGCATTTATTCATTAGAAGCATTTAGAGTCTGTTTCCTTATATTAGCTTGAGCGCCTTCTTGCTGGGAGTCTTGTGCTTCAAGAATCGGGTCATTTGAGCAAGTTGATAGGGAGTTATGAGCATTTGAAAACTTTCATAGTGTTATCAATGAATCTAGCAAATTGCTCCATCTGATAACCCCCTATGAAACTTGTCCGCTTCCTAGGATTCGTAGTTCGTGCACGGATAATGAAGTGATTTTCAAGCCACCTCAAACATGTTCCAAAGTCTCGCTAATTACATCTGGAAAGATTCCATAGTACCACCACAAAGACCTTTCAAACGATCTTTCATGGTTTCACCGTTTCAGACTTAGCAACATTTAAAATGCAAGCAGACCGAAAAGTGCGCCTCGGCCTGAAGCCAAAATTTGGTTGTTCGAAGTGCGTATGCCTAAAATTTAGCTACCGCGATGAAAGTGAATTTTCTAAAAAATGTAATAGCTCTAAATTTTGAAGCGCCCATTACACTTTTTCCTCGACACTTAAACTTTTTCCGCCCCCTCGCACCATCATCTTTTCGTGATTTTTCATTAATCGTACAATTCTCGTATTTCCAAATTCTATTGCTCGACTTGGAGTTAGGTTTTCACTCTTTCACTTCTAAAGTTTTATTTCGCATTTTCATCATATGATCTTTGCTTTTTCTTCATGTCACAGTTTCTCTAAACCTAAATACGCTTTTTGAGTTTTTTGACATCCCTCTCCAGCGTTTTTCGCACTTCATCTTTGTAAGTTGTTACCCTTGCTTTCTCTCTGTTCTCCAATCTCAATGGCAACTCCATGCAGACAAACACTTTGCAAACCTCGAGCGCCGTTTTCATTCACCATTACATCCATTTTCCAAAATCATGTCTCAATGCAGAAGTGCTAAAATTTAGCGCCCTGACATGTTGAACATGTTGAAATAATTCTAACTCGAAGTGTTTAAATTTAGCGCCGTGATCAAAGTCAATCTTCCAGAATGTAAGGGTCTGAATTTTAGCGCCCTACACTTTCACAATCTTTTCCGACTTAGTCATTTTTGCAATGGAGCTGAATTTTCGCACCTTTGCACTTTCTTCCTGACTTAGTCATTTTTTGTGCAATGGAGCTGAATTTTCGCACCTTTGCACTTTTCTTCCAGACTTAGTCACTTTTGTGCAATGGAGCGAATTTTGTGCAATGGCAGCTGAATTTTAGCACCTTTGCACTTTTCTTCCAGACTTAGTCATTTTTGTGCAATGGAGCTGAATTTTAGCACCCTTACACTTTTCCCAGTTTTTTCTTAAAACACTTCCATTTTTCCCAGTTTTGCTCCAAACCTTGTTTTTTCCACTTCGTGCATCATTTTCCGTGCATCATCCTCCGTTTCATGCTTGCTCGACATTGTTGCTCGCTTCGCGCTTCCCAATGCTGCTTTTTCTGCTAACGCCTGTTGATTCACCATCCTTGCAGTTTCTCTCCAGATCTCGTCAAGTGATCCCGAAGGTGATGTCCTTTGATCTTGGTTCTTCCAAATAAAAAATTCATGCAGGAGACCAGGAAGAAGTATGAAGACTCCGCGCCCAAGCAAAGAAACATGAAGAAGCTTCCTGTTCTCCAGTGTTAGACATTTCCGGTGCATCCCATTATGCATCTTGTAAATATTTCTCGACATTTTCAAATGTCATTTTGTAAATGTAATTACACCAAGTCCAAAGATGTAATATTTTCAAAACAAATTACACTTTGACTTTGGTCAAAGTTAGGTGAGATCTCCTAAAATCGCTCACCTAACTCTCCCTGATTTTCTCAATCTCTTTCCTTCTTTTGCTCATCCCTCTTTCTATATAATGTGAGGGATTTTCATTGTAATATTATCTTTTAGTCTATTGCAACGAAGTGCTGCCCTTTTGTAAGCAAACTTGTGAAACTTTGCGTTCATACTTTGTGAATGAGATTCAATCAATAAAGAAAAAGGATTGCAAGCCAAACTTTGCGTTGGATTCAATACTTTTGTAAGTTGATTTGATTTGGTAGTGATTAGTTCGAGGAATCTGAAAGACTCTAAGTAGTTGATGTAAACTTTGTGTTACATTCGTTATTTAGATTGCATTGTATTTCTTTTATCATTGGTTGAATGATCTATAAGACTTTGCGCTTATAATCATTCATGCTCTTGCATGTTCTTGTTGGATAATCTATAAGACTTTGTGCTTATAATTATTCATACTCTTGGATACTTTGTCGAAGGATCTACAAGACTTTGTGCTTGTAATCGTTCGTGCTATTGACACTCTTGTTGGATGATCTACAAGACTTTGTGCTTGTAATCGTTCATGCTGTTTGAAGAATTGTTGCGTCTAAGAAGACTTTGTGCTTCTAACGTAGCAAACGGTACGTTTATGCAATCCAACATTGATAAAGCTACGGAACGACTTTGTGCCTTCGTGAGCTTTCCCTTTTTATTTTCTTTTGTTTGTTGTTAATTACTTCTGGTATCTCTACGCTTCGCTTTGACGAGATAGAGATATTGGCATTACTGCTGGTTGTTAGTTTTAAGTTATCAAGAATTCGGAACTTCCAACACGTGAAATTGTAAACATCTTCTCTGAAAAAAGAGAGAAGGATGAATGTAACACACCCCCCCCACTCCGTGAATTTCGTGTACATTGTGTAATTACTTTTGTGATTTACTATTGTTTCTCTTAGCAGAAGAAGGGCCTCCCCTTTCCGAGAGGAGAGATTCATATCTCACATAGCTGTGGCTGAAGTCCAAGTTGTGTAATCTGTCGAGAGTTGATTACATAATTTTCACCCAACACATAGGCTGCTGGTTTTTATGTGCAAAATACAGATTTGTAAAAACAGAAAACAGAATTATTACTTCCAATTCATTGTGAGAATTTGATGTGGCCTCGTGAATCAAATCAAAGGAATTATTATTGTATTGTAATTGGTGAATATTTCCAGTTCTAATCTCTTGACAGGCGTATAATCTTCACTCTGTAAACTGACAGTAGTACTGGCAGTATTCTTAAGCTTGTTAATTTGAATTTGTAATGCTCAATTTCATTTGAAGTTTGTCATAGATAGATCTCCGCCCTATGGTAGCTACTTTTCCATCTTGGGTCAGCAAGCACATTCTGGGTGTGGAGCATTTTCCAGTTTCAGCATTTATTTCAAGCATTAAATTCTGTAATCACTCCGTCATATGGTCGCCCCTCACTCCGCCTTGGATTGGGTAGCACATACTTGACGTTGAGTTCCTTTCTGTATCTAGAGTAGAAGATCCTCTGACCAATGCTCGCCATCATCGGCGCCATCCTGGTTAGAGTTGCTTTCTTGCACGTTTTGGTTTATCCATCTAACCTTAACGGGTGCACTTGCTTGTAATGTTGTAATCTGTTAATTGAAAAACGAAAAAAATTGGCTCGGAATATTTCATGGAAGCTCTGAAAAGGAAGTAACCTACTGACCCAGTGCCTTCTTGAGGCACAAAACATGGAATACATTATGAATCTTGCTGCTTTCTGGCAACTCCAACTCATATGCCTCCTCTCCAACCCGTCTGATGATCCTATATGGCCCATAGAATTTGGGCTTGAGCTTCTCCGCTCCACTCTTCTTAAGAGATGACTGCCTATAGGGTTGCAAGCGAAGGTATACCAAATCACCAACCTCGAAACTGCGCTCAACCCTGTGTCTATCATCATATGTCTTTTGTTGATTCTGTGCCAACTGCAAGTTATCTTTGAGGGCCCTCAAGATATCCTAACTCTCTTGAATCCAATCGTTGGCTTTTGGAGTCTTGCTCTCACCAAAAGCCATCTCCATGAATGAAGGTGCATCATAATCGTACAATGCTCTAAAAGGACTCATCCCGATGGACATATGATAAGTGGTATTATAACAATATTCCCCCAAGTGCAACCATTTAATCTATGCCCGCCACTTCCCTGCAATGTAGTTGCGCAAGTACCCCTCAATCCATTTGTTCACAATCTCTGTCTGTCCATCTGTCTAAGGGTGATAACCCGTGCTCGGAGTCAACTCAGTACCCGCCAACCTAAACAACTCCTTCCATAATGCACTCATGAATCTACTATCCCTATCACTATGTACCAGGGTAGCCCATGCAATCGAAAAATCTCCCTGAAAAAATAACTCAGCCACCTACAGAGCCCTGTAGTCAGTCGAAATAGCAAAGAAGAGAGTGTACTTTGTCAACCGATCCACCACCACAAAGATACTATCTCTCCCCTGCACTTTAGGTAGATCTATGATGAAGTCCATAGAAATGCTCTCCCATTTCTGCTTTGGGATAGGCAATGGCTGTAGCAAACCGGCTAGATGTGTATGCTCTAACTTGTTTTGCTGATAAGTCACACACTCCCTGACATGTCTCAATACATCATCCTTGACGCCCTTCCATGCGAACCTCTCTTTGACCTGTCTATAAATTTTGAAATAGCCCTAATGGCCTGCTAAGGGAGTGTCATGAGAAGCCTGCAAAATCTTCTCCTTCAGTCTAGATTCTGGCACCAAGTAAATCTTATCCTTATAGTAAATCACATCAGCCACTACTTGGTACTTGTCATCTTGAATCAGTCCATCCATCAACTCAAAAGAAAACTTATTTTTGGAGTACTCTACCAACAAGAGGGACTTCCAATCTGCAGAAATCTCTGAAAGTGAGCAAGTTGAAGGTCTCCTAGAGAGGGCGTCCACCACCACATTCTTCTTCCCCTTCACATACTCTATATCAAAGTCATATTCTTGTATCCTACTGACCAACTTCTGCTGTCTCTCATTCAAATTTCTCTGCTCCAAGAAGTATCTGAGACTATTATAATTGGTCCTTACCACAAACTTCCCTCCAACTAGATATTCTTTGAATTTCGCCAAGGCATGCATAATGGCGAGCATCTCCTTATTGTAGATGGAGTATAGTCTCTCTGGTCCCCTCAACTTACAGCTCTCAAAAGCTATGGGGTGCCTATTCTACATCAACACTGCTCCTATGCCCTCACCCGAAGCATCGCACTCAAGAACAAACAATTGTGTGAAATCTAGAAGCGCCAATACTAGAGAACTACTCATCACCTCCTTAAGCTTATCAAAAGCTCGTTGTGCCTCCTCTGACCAATTGAATGCACCTCTCTTTGTCAAATCTGTCAAAGGTGCTCCCAACTATGAAAAACCCCTCACAAACCGCCTGTAGTAACTGCACAATCCAAAGAAGCCTCGCAACTCTGTGAGTGTCCTAGGTGGTGGCCAATCACAAATCGCTTGTATCTTCTCCTAATGGACCTGCACTCCATCTACACTAATCACATGCCCCAAATATAATATCTCTCTAAGGCCAAACTCACATTTTGAAGCCTTAGTATAGAGTGACTGCTCCTCCATGATAGTCAAGATCTCATTAAGTTGTCTCAAACGCTCCTCCCATGTCTTGCTATATATGAGCAAGTCATCAAAGAACACCAACAAAAATTTACGCAACTGCTTATTAAATATATGGTTCATGCAAGACTGGAATGTGGCGTGTTTGTCAAACCAAATGGCATGACCAGAACTCATAGTGCCCATAGTGACAACGGAATGTTGTTTTTTGTATGTCCTGCTCCCTGATTCTTATCTAATGGTACCCTGAACGAAGGTCAATCTTCGAAAAATACACTGCCCCATGTAGTTCATCCAACAACTCATCTATCCTGGGTATGGGATACTTGTTCTTAATGGTTTTCTTATTAGGAGCCCAGTAGTCAATGCACATCCGCATGTTTCCATCCTTCTTCTTCACCAAGACCACAAAAGAAGCGAATGGACTAGAGCTCGGTCTAATGTGTCCCATCGCAAGCAATTCTTTGATTGCTTTCTTGATTTCATCCTTGCATTTCTTAGGATGACGATAGGGAGTAGTGATCACTGGCTTGGCCCCCTCCTCCAACTCAATGGTATGCTCAAAACCACGATCGGGTGGTCTCCCTGGAGGTATCTCTCCAAAAACCCTATCATGCTTACCCAATAGCTCCTCAATGTCGATATGATATGGCTGCCCTGGATTGGTAGCCTCCTTAGTGGTAATCAAACACTCTATTGCCCAAACTATATCACCATGTTGAAAAATGCTCTCCATGCGTCTAGTAGACACAATCTTGGCTAATCCAGTAGCCATGACTCTAAGCACTACTTGCTGCCCCTCTGTTGTCCTAAACTTAAGTTCCATGGTCTAAAAGTTCTGTGAATATTTCCCTAATGAGTGCAACCACTGAATTCCAAGTATAGCATGAATGTCACCCAAATCTACCACACAGAATTCATCTATGAGTGTGTAATTTCCCAAGGTAATAGGCAACTGTGGGACCCTCTGAGTGCATCTCAATTTATAACCATCTGCCACCATCACATTAAATCCTTCAAAGTCCTCTGCAGGTAGCGTATGCTTCTCAACTAGGGCTGCATCAATAAAGTTGTGGGTGACCCCACTATCAATCAGCACTGCTATGTGATGTCCCTATAAAACTCCTCTAACTCTAAAAGAGTTGAATCTAGGAGTTCCTGATAAGGTAGCAATGGTACTCCCCTTACCTTCTCCCTTAGGCTGCTCCACATCTAAACTACTATCATCATTATCCTGAGAAGGCTCGTCATCACTGCTCTCATCCTCAGACACAACCTCACTAAGGTGACCCTTGCCTTTTCCTAGGCAACGGTGACCTGGGTCCCAACGTTCCTTGCAATGGTAGCAAATTCCCTTAATTATGCATTCCTTGCGATACTCCTCATCTAGATCACTTTTCTTGTTTCTTTTCTTCTGAAAAGACTTCTTGCCCTCGCTTTTCTAAGGAATGAAAGGTTTAGAAGGAGTTTTGTTGCCAAGTGTGGAGAACTCCATGTCCCTACCTCTAGTGATCGCATCCTGTAGGGAATTGGCTTTGAAAGCCTTGATCCAACCACGAAGGCGTTCAGATAAACCCTCAATGAAGAGCACAACCAACCTCTGCTTCGAAATATCTGTCACCATGACTGCCAACTGCTGAAATTCTGAAATATAAGCATCTATTGAGCCACTCTGCTTAACTTGTGTTAACTCCCTAAAATGAAGTTCAGGATCCTTCTGGTCAAATCTATCTATCAGTTTTTGTGTGAACTCCAAATAGGATGTGATATTAGCAAGTCCCAATGTGACAAGCCCATGGTACCACCATTCATGTGCTTCACCATCCAAATGTAGAGTAGCATATTTAATGGCTTCGGACTACAGCATAGGGTTAAGCTATAGGTAAGTGTCCAACTTATGGACCCAAGCTCTAGCTGTACATTTACCAAACCCATCAAAGGAAGGGATTGCAAGTTTCCCAACCTTTCGCTGCAACTCCTGATTTTGCTGCCCTCTGTTATTCTTTCTTGGCCTATTCCTGTACTTGATGGTGCAAAAATCTCCTAATGACATTGCCGCATGAAATTCTTCCCCTAGAGTTTGATATTCCCTAAAATATTCTGCGAAACTTTCTTCTTGAGCTTGCTGCCCCTGGGTTGCAGCATCATATTCCCCCAAGAATTGAGGCATGAGAGGCCTTGGTGTCACCCTGCTAGCTGCTCTAGCATTGCTCTGAACTTGATCCAGACCACCATTATGACCATTCTGACCATTATTGCCATTATTTACATTGTTGTTGTTTCTGCCACCCGCAAGTTGTTGAACAAGTTGCGCTATTTGTTGTGCTATTTCATGTTGACCTCTAGCTACGTCATTCAACATATGTTGGGTGTTGCCATCAAGTATTTCTTCTCTATCCCCCATGAATTCAAATGGTCCCAAACCTCTTCTCAATATCCTATAATGGATGTCAAGTGGGTTGATATCAAGGATGTCCTCGTTCATAACCCAAGGCTAACACAAGCTGGCAAGAATGCTAGCTCTGATACCACTGTAAAGTGCCTTTCCGGAAAGTGTGGAAACTTTGTGTTTGTTTGATTTGAAGGGAGATCGTTTCATCACACAATGGTAAATGTTATGCAAAGACTTGACAACATTCAATAGAAATGAACATCAAGATATGAACATTAACTAGGTCTGATCAATTTCCTTGTATTCAAGAGCAGCATTACATTTAATAATTGCACTCATCATCAAAAGAATGAAACAATATCAAATTGCTAGGATCTTCAGTCTAAACACTTCATTCTAATATTGGCATTACACAACAAGGATGATAAGACTGCTGCAGCAGTTTTAATGGCATTTTCTGAGTACTCTAAGATTGAAATTCATGCACAGCAGATTACAATAAGGATATCTGAGAGTATTACAAGTTGAAAGATGCAAATAGAAATTGTTCTTAAACCTGATAACTAGTTCAACCAACCCAGATTGGATGCTAAAGTTCCCACGCACAAGCTATATTTTCAGACTTAATCCATACCCAAATGCAATATTGATTATAACAGAATTTATAATCAATTACAAGTTTGATATACTCAAAATTTTGTTTCAGAACACAAGCTTAAATATTCTGATATTTCTGATCAGGAGTTACTTTGAACAGAATGATATTGTGAAATGCCCAAACCTGGAAATGGTAGATAGACTGAAATGCATATAGCAGTTAGTGTTATGCTCGTATCCTCCAAAAATGCCCTCGACCAACAGTAATGGCCTCTCACGCCTCACCAACAGACCACGCACAGGTTCTAGAGCCCACGTGAGGATGAAACAAGTCAGGAAGTGCAAGAAGAGATGTGCGCTTTGATGTTGGGAACTCACATATACCTCCAATCTGCCTTTGCACACCTTTACACAGCAACACTCTTCAACTCGCCCAGATTCTTCAAGTTTCAATCTGAATATGCTTCAAAATAAGTGCCTCCACAACGCCTAAGGTTTCATGGTAAGAGGCACCTTCATTTGCTCCATATTTTCATCAAAAATCAACCAATAATGGTAGCCAAAACTTCAGTGAACAAGTATCACGAAAATCTGAAACAAAATCATATTTTTGCTTCAATTCAACTCAAAACTCCACCTCACAAAGTGAAATCTGTAAGCACTTCGCAATCTTGCTATGGCTGATGTCTCACAGCCGAAACAAGAGCTAGGGTTCCAACCCACGTCCAAGGAGGTTCGCTATTTGCAGAGGAAAATATGCTCATTCAAAAGTGCATTCAAAATGAGCTTTCTCAAATATATTTCCCAAGATGCCCGATAAAGTGACTTCTTTCCTTTTGTATTTGCTCTTTCAAAAATAAAGTGACTTTTGTATAGTATCTTTTATTAAATATTTCCATTAGTCACTTTTATCAAATTTCATAAAGTCACTTTACCAAAATAATTTAATTAATTATTTAATATCACCTTACAGAATAATTTTGAAACTTAGGCAATAATTAAATAATTAAATAAATGACTCCCTTTTTTCATACATTGCCTTCGGGAATTAAAAGGCAATGAGGCATTCTGAGTGGCTAGCTGGAAGGGGACATTACATGAAGCCACTCAAACAATACATTTCCTCCTGAATTGGCCTTGCATAAACAACCTTGAAACCAGAATTATTGAGATTCAACAATGAAATATATCTTAGAAATGAATTTTACAACATTCAACATTTATGATCTGATGCAATCTTTGAATGAGATCACCCCAAGTTTGAATCAGTAGTTTTTGTTTGCTAATTGAGTGATGGAAATTAGGGCTTTTCCATCCTCCAATCTCCAATGATGAATGAACATGATGTCCAATATATTTGAGGGAATCGAGATAGTAAACAAGCATACATCCCTTGCCCAAGGCCTTGCATATAGAGACTTGGGTGCCCAACGTTCCCTTCAAAAAAGGGACATTTTCAAATTCCCAAGTGCCTCTTCCAACACCACATAGGAGGATTAAATAATAGATTTGTTTTAATTACAAAGCACAAGCTCTAGGTGCCCACTTTATGATAATGTTCTATTACAAAGACCCCCAATGTAGACGTCCACTTTACAAAAACACTTTAAGTGGTCACTTTATGAAAACATAAAAAGCATAACTCACTTAAAGGTTATAAAATCATTTCCATACTATTATTTCTTTAAGCCCATGTGAAATGAGAAATGAGCTTACGGAACATCATAGAAACTTATTGAAAAAGAGGACATGACAAATTTGGTCTTGGGTAGATTTGTTGTGCATAACAAATTCTAACATAGTTTCAAAGCCATGATGTCCTAAAATTAGTCCATCTAGAAAGTGAGATCATGGATGCTCTTGAAAAATTTACTATGCTCCTCTCTTGCATCAAATGATGATCTAAAGAATTAAAAAACTCAATACAAATAGCAGATTTGGGGCTTCTTAATTTGGGGATTTGTTTGCATGTAGCTTTGGGTGATCTTTAGAGAAAATTTGAGCTGATCATTGAATTCACAACATTTGAGAAAGTCAGTTCTATGTTTTGATGTGTCCAAATCGGACATTGGCTATCATGTCCCCTTCTAGTTAACATCTCTCAGAGCACAGGATTAGCCTATTATGCGACCCTCGTAGGCTGATGGGATGGATAGAGGGTCTTGATGGAGCTTGGCTCAGCTTCAGTTGTCAATGTTTGATCAGTTGGCTTTCGTTCGGGCTCATTCAGACACTTCTAGCCTGAGTTGCTATTTTTAGCAGTATCTGGCACTCAACGAGGGACCCCTGCTATTTTTAGCAGTATGGATTGATCACGTTCAGAATCACTTCTTTATTCGTCAGCTTCAGACGGCTCATGCATCGGGTGAATATTGAGAGAGATATTAATATTTAATTGATTTAATTAAATATTAATTATTGGAGCTTATAATATAAAGTTATAATATTTCAAATATTATAACTTAAGTGATTTGGCTGAAGGGGTCGCCCAACATGGGAAGGGGCCAGTTATGATTATATTTTATAATTAAAAATTGCACCGGAGACTATTGAAATATTAAAAGAGAAGAAGTCGAATTATTTAATGATCCCTATTATTAAGGAAATCGCACTTTTCAAGAAGTATAAGGTTTTGCATTGGAATTGGAGCCCATTATGTTATTGTGAGTTGAAAATTGATCAAGTCTTGACCAGAGCACAGAAGCCAAGGGGTTTCAGTCTCAGAGCATTGGGGAACGAGCCATCTCCAGTCAAAGCGATTCAGAGGGTGTGAAATATCATCCGATTTATTGCCAGGCAGAGGGATTTCTTCATTCCGAAGAAATTAAAGAGCATTCAGAGATCATTCATTATCAGAGTTTTTGTTAGGGTTTCAACCAGAAACATCTTGCAACCAAGGCGCATATATTCTTCAGATCTTGAGATTCCAGAAGGGGGTCGTACATTTCATTTATTGCTGTTATCAGGGCCGTACTACTTCACAGCAGGCCGTACCAGCATTAAAGAGGCGTATTTTTAATCTTGGTAAAAACGCCTTTCATTTTGGCTTGCAGTCTTCACCAATTTGGGCGCTAGGGTATTTGGGATCATCTGAGCTTGTCAGACAGGAGGAGAAGATTAAATTCTTTGCAGCCGTACCAGATCTGGTTCAGTCACAGCTTGCTGCTATTACCAGGTTTTTCTATTAAAAAATATTATTTTCTTGTTGCAAGTTATCAGTTATCCATTGTAATGTGTCCGGAAGATCAATAAAGGATTAGCCAGCATTAGATCTTGCATTCTCTATCAATATTGTTGATATAGCATTTAATTTGAATTTATTATTAAATTCTTGCAAAAATCGCATTCTTCATATTTCATGCAAAAACTGCAAAAACATCAAAAAAACCAAAAATACACAAAACACTCAGAAAAACAGTCAGATTCAGAAAACAGGGAAACTAGGGTTTCTACAGTGGTATCAGAGCTAAATCCTGCCATCCTGAGGGTTTAGCAGTCTTATGCAGCCAAAACAAATTGGGTCTCATAGGTATCACACACGCAGACGAGCCTTGATTGACAGGCAACAGGGTTCGATCCGGCAGCCGGAAAACATGGCTGACAGAATAGATAATCCTAGAACAGAGATTCCTCATAACAACAGAGATCAGGACAATGCTGAGGTTCTGCATGCACTCAGAGATTTACGTGCAGGTCAACAACAGTCTAATGACGTATTACAGCAGTTGGCGGTAGCACTTCAGAGATTGGGTACTCCGAGGAGACCGTCACCACATCGTGACGATGACAGGAGTGATGCAGGTTCACGGAGAGCTCCTAGGACAGCTTCACGGACAGCAGACAGACCTACTAGGCCTACTTTCATGAGACAGGAGCTTGATGAGGCTATTGCAGGTGAGGAGCATGAGGAGTTGTTCGCTAATACACTTATGGCAGCGAACGAGGAGTGGGAGTTGGTACCACCTGAGGTCAGAGAGAGGATTTCTTTTGACTGATTTGTCACTCAGAGGAGAGAACACAACAGAGGTCGACAGGATTGGAGACCTAGACATCAGAACAATGATCTGAAACATGCTACGAACAGGCTCACATTAGCGATGTTCGATGGTAGTGGCAAGGTGACAGCCCAGGCATGTATTAGTAAGCTAGATACATTTCTTACATTACGTCCGATGGCTGAGAGAGATGCTATCAGATATGCGACATTGCATCTTGAGGGAGTGGCTTACAACTGGTGGCACCACGATATGGTGACGCTATAGCATGACAGGATCACATCATATCAGGAGTTTGTGGACAGGTTGGTGAAGCGGTTTGATAGAAAGGACCCAGAATCCTACTTTAGAGACTTGGCCTAGCTTAAAAAGAGTGGCAGCTTGGAGTCGTATATTGGTGACTTTCAGAAGTTATCAGTTATGGTTCCGAATATTTCAGAGAGACGACTTGTGGTACTCTTCACGGAGGGTTTGACAGAGCCATTGAGAGGTTGGATCAAAGCCTTTGATCCTCCTTCATTACAGGAAGCGATGAAGAAGGCACGTAGTATGGAGTTGGCAACACCTTCTAGTAGATTCAACTCCAGGGGTTCTTCGTCTTTCAGGGACAATAAGGGCTTTAACAGGAACAGAGAGAAGTCTTATTTTAACAAAGAAAAATCAGATTCTAAGAACGATTCGAAGGGTAAATCAGCAGCACCACCTTTGGATCTGTTGTGACCTTTTCACACATCGCCCCATCTAAATGGGGACCCATAAATTTTTGCTCCGTTCTGGTCTTTTGGCTTTGGTTTTCGTCTTTCTCTCTCGTTCTGCTTCCTTTCCGCTTTCTGCTTTTCTGGGGACGCTCCCGTCAGCAAGCTTGAACGTAAGGTTCGACCAAGTCTGAAATTAGGGTTTCACGTTTTTAGGTCATATTGAGATCAGATTGAGTTGGTTTGTCAGCTTTTGAGCCTAGCAGAGTTATTACCATGTTTTCAGCAAGCAACCCCTGAATTTTCACTGAATTTTGCCATCTTTCTATTTTTAGTAAGTGTCAGTTTAGGGTTGATTTTCGTAAGGTTTTCGCATTTTGGCAACTTCATTACCTTCCGAGCACTTCAGATTCACTTTTGACAAATTTTGAGCAGAAACGGACTACTTGCTATTTTTAGCAGTTCTGCCTTCGGAGGCAATTTTCAGGGCTTAAACGCAGAGTTTTTCAACGCATGTCCGGAGATTCCTTGTGGGTTTTTCGAGACCTTCGCGACGATATGACATGCAAAGTATGATGATGACTTTCAGCATTCGGCCTTCGGAGGCTGATATTAGGGTTTGCATGCAGACATTTTCAGCGCATGTCGGCATTTTCTTTCTGGGTTTTCCAAGAGCTTCGCAACGATGTAACATGCAAATGGAACTGACCACTTTTCGGAAACTTACTATTTTTAGCCAGTGCGTGCATGTTGAAGATTTTTCTGGGTTTTTCTGGGTTTTTCAAGATTTTTCGGGCAGTGTGACATGCAAGATCATCCGACAGCCGGTTGATCACTTTTCGGGTCGCTTTCTATTTTTAGCAGGTATTACTTGGGCAACAGCTCGACGCTCCAGAAATGCAAGCTGATCATCGTGCAACTGAAACGACGTCAAACGGAGCTCATCTGAGCGACATGCATAAATTAGGGTTTCGAGCTTCAGCGCTAAAAATGAGGAGTCAAAGGTCAGAATGTTCAAAACTGAAGTACCCACCATGATCAGCATCCTTTCGAGAGTATGTTGGCAAAATTTGAAGGCAATCAGAGAACCTGCTATTTTTAGTAAGGCATTTTGGGCAGGGGCTATAAATAGAAAGTTGATCTCGGCATCGGCATACACAGGCAAGTTCACCGACAATGGGCCCACTGTCCGAATTTCAAAGCAAACGGAGCAAGGAAGGCCTCAGAAACCAACACTTACTATAAATAGTAAGTCACCTCAGCAGCAGCTATAATTGGCAGGTCAGCACCAAATCCCAGCAAATACAGGTCAAGCATGTGATGAAAAGTCCGTGGCGCGAATTTCAAAGCAAACAGAGTTACGGAGAATGAAGAGTCAGCTGGTTGCTATTTTTAGCAGGTCGATTAGGGTTTCCTAAAATCAAGGGCAGAACCCGACAGTCACGCAGGATCAGCATCCGATGGCAATCACCATGTTTCAGGCATTCAACACGCAAATTTTGAAGACTTTCTGAGAAGTTTCTATTTTTAGCAGGCTGCTAAAAATAGCAGGTACAAACAGACATCAGGCACTAACAGAACAAGCTAGTCAAAATTCAGAGCAAAGTGAAAATCGGGCTTTCAGGAATCAGAATCCAGTCAACGGCGCGAAATTTCAGGAACTTTCTAAAAAAAGAAAGTCAGGGTGAGTTAGGGTTGACCACAGAAAATCAACTCAAAATCTGGTAACAGGCGTAAAATTGTGCTAAAATGGATAAAATTTCAATTCCGGCATTAAGGCTCACTTTGAAGGCTGAACGGAGGTGAAAAAATTTTCTAAGTCCGGAAACTTGACGGAGACCCTGCCAAATGCGCCCAAGGTCATGGAGGGAGTAGAATGATGAAAATTTCACTAAGTGTCGGAAACTGAACGTAGCCAGGGTGATTTGCGCCTAGGCCAAAATTGAAACCTCCACCATCCAAATGCGCCTAAGTGCAAAAGTGGATGCTTGATATGCCAAATGCGCCTAAGGGTTAAATTGAAACCTTGGAAGGTGAAATGCGCCCAAGGAGGTTGAAGATGGAATTTTTTCACTAAGGCATTGAAAATAAGCAGAGGCCCTAGCAAATGCGCCCCTGGGTGTCAAAAAGTGAAAGTTGGATATGCTAGATGCGCCCCTAACTTGATGCTTGACCCCTTGGATGCGCCCCTCTTTAAAAGCATAAAAATCTCACTCAGTATGTCAAAAGTGAACGTAGCCATGGTCATATGCGCCCATGACACAAAATGGAAGTTGCACACATTAAATGCGCCCCTTTTGACAAAATTAGATGTTGACCCTCTCATACGCGCCTAAGTGAAAATGAAAGTCCCATGTGCTAAATGCGCCTTGAAGAAGGATGAGTGAAAAGCGCCTGAGTGTTAAAAACGGAAGCCCGTGGGTTCAAATGTGCCCAAAGCCTAGACTGGATGTTGATATATTGATTGGCGCCTGAGTGTTGAAACTAAAAGCTCATGATATTAAATGCGCCTCCAACTGGAAACATCATGGGTAAAATGCGCCCTTGCTAGCTAAAGGGACTTGGAAAATATCCTTAGGCGTGGAAATTGGAAGCACCACCTCTCATTTGCGCCCAAGCTTAAAATGAAAGCTTGATGGGTAATTTGCGCCCAAGCTTAAAATGAAAGCTTGATGGGTAATTTGCGCCTGGGGTGTTAAAGTGAATGCTTGCTAGGCAATACGCGCCTCAAACTAAAACTGGAAGTTGATGGTCTTGTTTGCGCCCAGAGAGAGGAGGGACTTAAAATTTCACTAAGGCATAAATGAACGTTGCAAGTGTCAAACGCGCCTAGCATAAATTGAAAGTAGCATGTGGTAAATACGCCCCCTCATGAAATCGAATGGAGATGCACCTTGGCGTTGAAACTAAAAATACAACCTATCATATGCGCCTAAGATTTAATTAAAAGAAGACCATGTCAAGTGCGCCCTCTTGACAAACTGGAAGTTGGCACCCTCAAACGCGCCTAGATGCTCAACATGCAATTTGCGCCTGAAGCCAAAGTGAAAGTATGGACCTCTGTATGCGCCTTTGACTGGCATAAGGATGTAAAAGTTTCTAAGTGTCCAAGGCTGAAAGCTTCAGCACTCATTTGCGCCCAAGGAACAAAATGCAAGCTGGAGATTTCACACGCGCCTTCAAAAGGAATGATGGACTAAAATGAAAGCTTCCCAGGTAAATGCGCCCACCATAGTTAAAAGTATGAAATGCGCCTTGGTGGAGAAGGAGGACGTGGATAAAGGTTTAAATGTTGAAAATGGAAGCTGGATATGTAATATGCGCCCCAACCAAAACTGGAAGCTGATGTGGTCCAATGCGCCTTGGAGGACAAAGTGAACAAAGGCGTGGCTAAAATTTTCTAAGTGTTAAAATTAAAACCTCCATATGCCATTTGCGCCTGGGGTGTCAAAATGAAAGTTTGATACGCAATATGCACTTGGGGTGTTAAAATGAAAGTTAGACACATGATATGCGCCCATGGCAGAAACTAAACATTGACCATCCCTTTTGCGCCCAAGGAACAAGATACAACTTGGAGGTCTCAAATGCGCCCAAAGCTTCAGCTCTTCATACGCCACTGAAGGAATCAAGAGAGTGGATTAAAAGTTGGAGTATATCTGAGTTAGATGGAGACTACCATGAATGCGCCCTACTTCAAGGAAAGAGTGAACATAAAAAAAATTTGCCTAAGGCGTTGAAATTGAAAGTGCCACCTATGATTTGCGCCCAATGTTGAAAAGCTAAGTGTTGACCCTCTGGAATACGCCTATAACAAAGTTGAAGGTTAGAAAGACCAAGTGCGCCATTGGTATTAAACAAAATTTGCCTGAGTATGAAGACATCGAGATTTTTGAAATTCAAAATGTGTGCCTAGGATTGTGAAGGAAATTAAAAAAATCCCTTCAACCACGCCTAGACTGGGAGGGGTAAAATCAAAACGTGGGGATTTTAAATAAAAATAAAAAATCAAAAGGCGTTTAATCTTGAAATAAAATCAAAGGGCGTTTAAATTTTTCAAAAAAGCAAGACGTTTGAAATAAAATAATCAAGTGGAGATTTAAAATTTAAAATTTTGACTTCAAAGACACGTGAAATTTTCTCAGCACGATTAAATCGAAAGGCATTCGGAAGAGATTAAAATTTCTCCTAGCAAGACGAAGAAATTTAAATTTAATTAATTAATTAATTATTTTCCTAAGTCTAATATTATTTTCCCCCTTCGATTTTGACCCATGCAATTTTAAAATTTCGGACGATTTAACAAGGGGAATTTGTTTCAGAAGTCGATTATGGACGGAAAATAAAATAATGCCTAGCCAGTTTCGACAATCGATGTCGAATTTTTAAATGCGTTGAAAGAAATAAATTAAAATGGCGATTAAATTAAAATTTTAATTAATTAAAAGTGCCATTTTAAAACGCAGTCGAGATAACTTCAAATCGATGTAAAAATGATTTTCTCGAAATCACTAGAGGTAACTGGCAGTCGGGAGGGAATTTTAAATTTAAATCGAGGAAAGAATCTCCCCGAATAGCAAATTGTCATAATAACTGCCAGACGACGAGAATATTCCCTTTTAATTTTAGCAGACGCGTCAGTCATGATGAAAGGAATAAAAGGCATCTGCTAAAATTAGCGCCAGCCTTTTGCTATAAAACTTCGAAGATTTTCATTATCGTCTCACAAGATTCGAAGTTGAGATTTATGCTGGCAAATTGAGTTGTGAGATTTAATTCGAGAAGTTGCTGAAAGTTCGATTTTTGAAGTTTGAGATTGAAGTTGCTGAAAGTTCGATTGTTGGAGTTGCTGAGATTCGAGATTGCAAGTTGCGAAGTGCTTCGAAGTAAAAGGGGTTTAGCATTTTCTTTTTCTTCACGTTATCGAGGTATGTCTTCGAAGTTGCTGAAGCTTTTTATTTTGCTGAAAGTCGATAATGCTTTTAAAGTTTAAAAGTTGAAATGCTGAAATGCTTTATTTATGCTGAGAGTTAAAATGCTGAGATTGTTTGAATGCCAAGTTGATTGAGCTTTGATTTTTCGAAGTTGTTTGAGATTGCTGAGGGTTAGAATCGAATTGGGTTTAATTTGTAATGACTTCGAAGTTGCTGTTTTATAATTTCGAAGTGTTAGCTTTTGATTGCTTTTCGAAGTTGCTGTTTTATAACTTCGAAAAGCTGATTTTAATTTGTCGAAGCTTGCTGATTTTAACTTGTACACGTCTAAAACTCTCGGATTTATTTTCTTCGAAGTTGCTGATGTATAACTGTCGAAGAATTGATTTCTGACTTGGTAGTTTATAATTCGATGGCTTGCTGATTTTAATTCGAGATTGCTGATTTTAAATATTGCTGATACTTAACACGCTTTTTCGAAGTTGAAATTGATAGAGTAAATTTCTCGTGAGGAGTTAAGTTATTTCTTTTGGCTGCGAGTTGCTGGAGGTTGAAGTTTTAATCTTGAGAAGTCCAAGTTGGATACTAACGCTACTAACGTGTATTTATTTTGCAGCCGCCAGCCGCCTCACGTGATTGTCATTTTTTAAAAGTTGATGGAGTAATATTCGCTTTTGTTTTGCAGATGGCTGACGCTGCTGGAACTAGCAAGGCCGGAACTAAGGCTGCAAACAACGAAGCTAACGCCTCCAGGCAGGCGATTATCAAGAGTTTGAAGAAATCCTTCGTCCCAGAGTCAAAGATCATCTCAAAGTATGGCAATTTGACGGACACCAATCTCGGGTCCTTCAACCTCGAGACGTTCATACGCCGAATGTACGGGCAAGGTGGCAACCTTCCAACAGAGGCATCACAGAATATTGTGAAGAGTGGGTTGTACAATGCAGCAGGCTTCCAACCAGCAGTTCGGTGTCCCGAGTTGATTCTTGAGTGCGCCAACTTCTATAATTCTGAGGATCGAACTATCACCTCTCCTGGTGGTTTGATCATGGCTAATCTCGCTCCAGATGCGATTGGCGAGGCATTTGGAATCCTCGCTACAGACAACATGATGTATAAGTCCAAGGCCAAGGCGGATAAGATGTACGCCACAACCTTCGAGAAGTGCATGAAGAGAATAAACACCACATGGATGCGCAAGCCAAAGCCGCCGGCTGCTAGGCTACCGAAGCAAATAATATCAGAGGAGCTGAAGCAAGAGTATTGCGACATCATTATGTTGCTCAGCAGAATCAATGGTAGCCCGCAGTCTTTCATATTCGAGCCATGGATGTTCTTTTACATCAGTGTGGTGCTCGAAGGGGACGAGCAAGTGAACTGGGCGAAGATGATAAGTGACAACATCGATGAGCAGTTCCGGAACCTCAGAAGAACAAAGACATTTTATATGAGCTCATACGTCATCTATATGTTGGCTCGAATGACCAAGTACAGGGGATTGGCGTACCAGGAGCCAATTGGCTGCGGCTACAATCAGTTTAAGATTCACCAGTCATGCAGGCAGCTACATCTCACTCACACTGGTGACTTCCAAAGAGTGAATGACGCCTTTACCATGTACATCACGAGAACACTTCAGCAAAGGCTACAGCAGAGGATCTCCGAGGAGGCACAGGCGTTGATCGAAGAATACGGGTGTTGGTTCATCCAATTCCCAAAATTTACCTACTTGAGACTGCCAGGGTACGATTCCTATGTGTATAAACTGCCGAGGTACCCCACTAACAGGATGATCCTACTTGAGTTGTCTAGGCAATTGGTGGCCTACGACAAGATTATAAGGCGAAAGAAGAAGGGAGGTCTTCATTTTCCCATTGTGTTGGGAAATTCACTCGAGGAGTGCCCGACTTTGCAAGCAGCCAAGGAGGCTGAGAATGAGCTAAAGTTTTACAAGCTGACTCTTCACACGAGCCGACAGAATTTTGACCCCAAGGGGATGATTGGAATAGTACAAGGAGAAGAATTTAAGCACAAGGCTCACATAGAGGACTTTTGGGCAAATGCTGTAGGCGAGGACGAAATTAGGAGGACGTTTTCAAGGCTGCCCCTAAAGCTAATCAGGGAGTGTGAGGTGATTAAGGTGCCGGATCAACTGGAGGAAGATACTAGGATCACCCATCCGGATTTTGAAGCGGTGAAAAACACACCTATACCACCTATAGATTGGGCCGAGCCGGAGATTGTGGATCTAGACACTCTGTCTATCCCAGTCATAACATTTACGAGAGCTTGGGTGGACGAGCGTGTTAACAGGTTGAGGAGGAGGTCAGTCGCCCTCACGTATGACCTCATGGGTGATGGAAAGCCACCAGTGGTAGCAAAAAGGAAGAAGCAGCTCACACGAGGTCCGGAACCAAAAAGAAGGGAGCCCGTTCAGCCAGAACCTCAGGGATCGGAGGACACGTCCTCAACTCAGTTGGTGTCTCATGCTTCCAGTATACGTGAAGTGTCATTATTTGCTAGTCAGAGAGCAAAAGGGAATGAAGAGCTAGAGGATGGAGAAATTAACCAGCCAATGCCCAAGGAGGTAGATACTCAAAGTGTGAATGATCCCGAGGCTGCCAGTAAGCGAGATGAAGGGGAAGACACGGACATGGACACCCACTTCGATTATTCTTTCGGAGAGGAAGATGCTGGGACACATGAAGGAAGTGATCAAGAGGTCGAGATAATTGAGCCTCCAACAGATATTGCTCGGGAAGAAGTTCGGGAAGTGGAAGCCACTGAGGAGCAGCCTCTGATTGTTTATGATATTCAACGAAATTGGCTTACACAGGCAATCCGAAGGGACCAAGATGATGACGCCAGCCTAGCAATTGAAATGGAAGCACTCTTGAATAGGACAAGCAAGTCGCCAAAGCGGAAGAGGGCGAGAAAATATACAAGGATAGAAACTAACGAGGCAGGTTCCCGGAGCCTTCACATCGCTGCCCCAAGAGAAGATCACGACTTGAGTGATGCGATGCCAGAGAAATACACAATCACCACTGTTGAGTTGGGACGCCCTTCAGGAGCGCAGGTGGTGGAAGAGGCTGAAACTTCGTTTCAGGCATTAAAAGATAGGCTGGTAAAGAAAGAAGGAAAGTATAAAAGGTTGAAGAAAGAGCACAGAGCGTTGGTTGAATACGTGCAAAATCTCGCACATCCTGTTGCTCAAAGTAATCCAGCAGCAGAGCTTCCACCAGAGGTGCCACGTGAGCCGATCAGCGGCTTGGAAGAAGTGAAGAGGGCTGTGCGAGAAGGAGATAAGTGGGTGAATGGTGTCCGCGTTGAGGCAGAAAAGTTCATGGCAGATCTCGCCTCGGCATTCCAAAACGCTTCCGGTATTCTTTCACGTTTAGATGATATTGAGCAGACTTGGGGTGATACCCACATCTTCGAAGACAATACTATCCCACGTCTGGCTGTTTTGATGCGTGTTCCCACGCAAACTCTGGTGAATGAAGGGGTAATTCAAGCAGGTGACAGATATGACTTCCGTGGATGGCATTCAGCAGCATTCACAGGGAAAGGTTTCTTTGACACTGCGGCAATAGAATCTTCCAGGATCAGAAAGGCCATGAGGAATATTCGTGAGAGTATTCTCAACACTTTGGAGTCGGTATTTGCAAAAAGGCTCGCACATGAGGAGGTAGATGCAGAAGGATTAAGGGCAAGATTGCAGCCATTCTTCTCTGAGATGAGAACATTTTCCCAGTTGGATTTTGAAAACATCTCCACATTTTCAACGATCATTCAGAGCAC
>VDFB02175056.1:0-13119 GCA_007258455.2 Sequoia sempervirens | reverse complement strand
AAGATCTTATTGATCAAGGATATATCAAAGTTGACACTAGTCCAACCTCATCGTCTAATGCTCAGTTACAGATATATCAAAATGCCTTTCCAAACCATAATCAAGGCGTAAGCACCTCCACCAGCAATCCCCAAGGCAACAATACAAATAACGTAAGCTACAACAATGTCCCTCTTAATTACAAGGGCATTATTCATTACATTGAGCAAGTGGAACCCCATGTATCTATGATACATGTCAAAGCCAAAGACCCTCAATGTGTTGTTACTACACAATGAGCCCGCATCATTGTCCCTGTAGCCTCTGCATCTGCTCAGTCAAGTCCTGTAAACTCGCATTACAACATTTTGGATCACTTAGGGAAGACTCCTGCTCAAATCTCAATATTGGATCTACTTAAGTCTTCTCATGTCCATCAAGAAATCCTCAATAGAGCCTTATAGGAAACCCATGTACCTAATGGCATTGACCCTACATGATTCCAAGCTTTGGTAGGACATCCGACTTTATTCATGGTCACTAGATTGCACTTCAACGCTTGAATAGTTAAATTCAGCAATCTATTGAAACATGGAATGACTCTCAGGCCTGTGGGTTGCCTAATTTTGAGAATCAATCTCCAGAGAGGGTTGGTTCCCTAATGAAAACCTCCTAAAAACTAACTGACTTGGATGGGAAAGAGATAGAAAGCTTGCTTGAATTGAAATCCTAAAGCTACGAGAGGTGATTGCACCTAAATGATAATGACTTGCAATTATGATTCACAATAAACTTCTCAAAACTCTAATTTGCACAACCTGATTCAATAATTTAATCACTTGAATGATTTAAACAGAGGCTTTGATCTAATGCAATATTGAGGGAAAACGAGGTTTTCACGACAAAATTTATTAATCAATTAATAAGCACAATGCATAACCAGTGAACTTAAACTAAATTGCATACAGATATGTGAAAAAGACAGAAAAAATTAGAGGTTTCAAAACTGAAAAACAGTAATTCTTCGATCAAATCTTCACAAAAACGATACTTGAAATCTAGAAGGAAAACTCTAAAGTACTGAAACTCAAAGGAATCTTCTACAATTACACACTTTGAACCTGTAAAAAACACTGCTATATTAATCTGAAAGCTGAGTTACAGGATCATTCACTTTGCAGTATGCAAAGGCTGAATAACAAGAACTGACTTGAAAAAGATAAACTTTTTCAATATATACAATATGAAGGCACTCCAAAGTGCATGAATAAACAACTGAAAGTGATCTGAAAGTGAAAAGATGATAATCCCAAAGTGAAATCCGAGCACAAGTAAAAATCCTTGAAAATGTGGTTCAAACTCATGCAAAAATGAGTGAACTCAATCTCGAACTGGTAGTCATAAAGCATGTAATTGATCTGCAACTTGAAATGACTGAAATCCCTCAAAAGGTGGGCTAAAGCACACAAAACTGCCTCATTGTTACCAATTCGCCCATGCACATTAGAACTCCATCTTCACGTTTAAGTCTTCAGTTGAAAGTGATGTGTAACTGAAGTAAATTGTGATTTAGCTTTAAATAACATCTTTATTCGTATGTTAAGATGATGAATTAATTAAATGATTTATAACATATCATTTAATTAATTCATTTACATTATTTGATGCGAATAAATATGAGGAATAAAGCTAAACTAGAAAGCACCTACAGCTTCACATAACTTCACATAACATTTATTGATTTGCATTTTAAGATGCTAAATTAACTAAATGATTTATAACATATCATTTAATTAATTAGCTTACAATAATAATGCAAAAATCAAATTAAAACCTCGAGTCCCATTCAACGACTTTATACTTGGCATTTATTTCAAAATATGCATTCAGCATCAATAAATATTGGCGACCATGATTAGCTCATATTTTACATTCTATATTAAATATTAAGATAACTCACATGATGTTATCTTTAATATTTAATTACAATACTTATCTTTTCTCAAACCATGCATAACATGTAAGCGAGAGTCTCTTCTTTAAACTCCTAGCTCACCCTCTCTCCTCCCTTAGCTTCACGGGCACCATATTTAAACATTAGATTAATTGACTTAAAAGTCAATACCATGAAGCTAATAATTCACAACGATTTTATTTAAAAGATAGTGAAAAAGTCCACCATCGAATTAGGTTTATGAGCAAAAGAAAATGAAACTCTAACCATTTCTCATTATCCACTATGCATTTCACCCTTTGCTGGAGTTGCGCCGCCATGCTAGGTCTTTTACTGGGTGAGATATTTTGTGTCAAGGCCGATATACTGCTCTTAAAGACTTGAATCTTTTTTTGTTTCTGCACTTATGGGTAAGTTTCTTCAACTGTTTCGAAGCTTCTGTGTAGAAATATTGGCCATGAATTCATTATGCGCATATCCTTCTTTATTCTTCTATGAAAAAGAAGAAATTTTTGTATATGATAATCTCAACAAGCAATGAAACCTTTAATTTCCCTTATGCATTTACATGCTCGATGCTCCTCTAAAACCCCTCATTTTCTATGGCTGCGGCTTCTTATATGATGATCAATTTTCTGGAAAACAAAAGAAGAACCTTGGCTGTATTTTTTTTTTAAAAAAAATCTAAACCACAGATTTGCTTGATAATGGAACATGTACGCCTATTCACTATCTCCTTTTGCAATAAATATCTGCTTCTCTTTGATGTTGTTTAATGCTGTCCCAAAACTCTGTGATGTATGAGTTAGTCTCTTTGCTCCTGCAGCAATGTTTGTCATTATGAACATCTTGAAGAATAAAAGGACCACCTTTGTTGTATTATAACAAAACTTGCTATCTACACATGTGAACCTTAGTGAAAGTGACTGTGAGATGGAGCTTTTCATGGATCTGCACTTTGTATTCTAAGCTTTATGGTTCGAATCCTTTCTTACTGTCCAACTGTTCATCAGAAAATTCATAAATCACTATATAATGTGATTGTACCTTATGAAGCCCTCATTATGATGTTGCCATACTGTTCTTTGACCAAGATTTATAATGTTCATGTATAGCTTCTATGAATTTCTTTCTGTAGGGACACATGCTCATAAGATTTCTATTGCTGCTATCATGACTGTTGTATGCTCAAATGATTGTAATATTCCTGTCATTTGATAAACATTTGAATTAATAGCTAACTGTCCTCTATGGTTAGATCACTGCTTTTTGATCTAATGCCATTACATTATTTTGAATGTACAGGCTGAGTCTCCATTTGATCTGGTTATTATCATTTGGAATTTTGAAACATTTATGGCCATTTACTTTTGTCAATTTTGTAGCAGTAGTCTTGTCATGACTATCCTTGACTCTTATGAAATTCTCATGAATGAATGTTTTTCTGTATTTGCTAGCTGCTCTGTATTTTGTATTTTGAGAGAAAACCCTCATAGCTACAAGAATAAAACATGTCGGATCTTGCTTGAAATATGAAGAAAAACTTGATATATTTCAAATCTATTAGTTGAGAAAACGTCCATAAAAGATGTCGGATCTCTTGTCAATGGCGTAACCCATGGGATTTTTCATTTGTGCTGCAAATGCAACCCAGGTCATGGTATCTCTTCATCTGTTAGTTTATGGAGATGATGTCCTTTGAGATGTCACTGAATGGATTAATTGAATGGATTACCATCTTTGACTATTTGTATTTTTTACAAAAAACTTGCATTGTATTTGACTACCTTCATTAAATGGATTACCATCTTTGACTATTTGTGGCAGTGTTGTTCAAGCTCTTTTACATGGTTACTGTTATTATTGCCTTGACTGTGATTGGTCCTTTATAGATGTCATATTCACATGCTTGTATTTTCCTGTATTGTTCTTATGAAAGCCTCAAACTGCTTTATGAATGAATTTTGTTGTCCTCTTCATTGGGCTAAACTACTCATACTTAAAGTTCACTCACTATATTGTTCTGTTCGTGACTTTCTTTGATTGGTTAATCATTTCTACTCCCTTGATGATAAAAGCTGAAATTGTATTGCTATCTTATAATATAGTTGTACAACACTATGATTTCCTTCCTTGATTATGAGTTTGATGACCAAACTATCATGCAATCACTAATGCATGACTTTAAGAGAATATCATAATGCTGCCATTATTTTCCTATGAACATAATAACTGTGATTGCTCAGCTTTTATAAGTTGCTCCTTTATTGTTTATGAGCTAGGCTCAACCCTTGTGGGAGCCACATTTCACACCACTCATAAGCATATCTGTTGATTGGAATGATGATTACCTATACCTGCACACTTAAACAAACATGTTAACAAAATAAATGAAGCTAAAAGCTTTCCGTTGAATTATTTTTCTTTTGAACAGCGAAATCATCTAATGGATGCTTGATTAAATGTATACTATATTTCTGTTGGTAGCGTAGGCATATGATATGATTTGATTCGCATTTCTTAAAGATCATCTCTAATACCATATTTTATCGTTCTTGCAGATGCATTGAAGATTGGAGGCTGGAACTGGAGCTGAAAACACAACTGAAGACCTCGACTTGTCAATGATTCATCATTCCAGGCAATGACGAATCACTTTCTACCCTATTCCTTCTTTATTCTCAGTTGTATAGTGTACTTTCTTTTTCTTGTATCTATCATTTGATTGTGTAAATCAAATTTAGTTACTCTCGCGGCTTGTGCGAGATTCGACATTTCCAATATGAATAAAAACAACATTATTTTATGCAAATTTATGAGTTCCTTTGTCTAATATTTGCATAATAACACTTGAAATTCAATGAATAATTTCTTTTAGCAAAAAAAATTTGTACCTTGATAAATGCAATTTAACTCCACCTATCTTTTGAGCTATAGCTAAAAATAGGTAAATAATTCTTACACTTCTATGGAGTGTTTGCCCGCTAAACACCATAGACTAGTTGCCTAGTATATCCATTGGGCATGGAGTCCATGTTCTATTCTGCTTAATTCTTAAACCTTGTAACTCAACTCAAACCACACAACTAAAAGAAAACTATCGCGAATCCTCTATTTAAGATGTGTAGTTTGAAATGAATGTGCAAAGAACCGTGACTTTTATTGAAAGCTTAAGTAAAATCAAATGAAAATGTGCCTCGGCACTGCATCAAAGCATAACTCAGTGTAAAAAATCTTACCCTACCCTACACTAACCAGTACTGTTAGTGCTCAGACATGACCATTTACTAGCTATGAGAAATAGCTGCCCTTCCTCAACAACAGAGGATGTTTCAAACCCGTAAGATTAATAAAAAAGAAGTATAGACATTTGATTAACTACTGCTCCTTCTGTTCAAAAACTGCCATCAACATAGTTTGGATCATCATAAAAAGCATACCTTCCTTATTTGACTAATGATTAAAGATGATAGTCCAAGGCATATGAATAAGATTAACCTGCTACTTTGTAGCTGTAATCACATGCTTTGGCAGAATCATGACTTGTGGTAATTCTGTAGACTCCTCCTTGGACAAATACCTGATCGGACACCCTCTTGAAGGCATAAAGCTTGGCCTCTTACTGTTGTCTTCATGTTTATACACTGTTGGCACTCCATCTTGCTGATTAGACTGATCCACTTGCAGTGTAAGATTTTCCTCCTTCCTTCTTGTTGCCTCAACTTGAATCTAATTTGAAAGAGATGCTAATCTATCATCAAATAACGAAGGAATGTGTGGCTCTTTGATCTGAACAGGCTGATCATATGCTGTTGGCTTATATGGCACCAAACTGTCATCAATGTTAGAGCAAAAGACCTATATTATGCCTGAAAACATATTCTCATCTAATTCATAACTGGGCATAAAGTCTAGATGAGCTTTGTCACTCTGCTACTCAAAAGTAGGTACTGATATTAGCATGCAAGTGATATCCTCATTTTCATCAACAAATTGAGGAAGTTCATCAAATAAATCAGAATAATTCTGAGATCCACTTTCAATTTTCTCTGCATTAACATGTTCAACCTGATCTTGTTTGCCATCTAAGCTTGAAACAAAGGATTCAAGGTCATTCCAAAATGAATATTCATCAGAACTTTCTTGGTCCCTTGATAAAAAAGGAGTGGTTTTTACCTCATGAACCATCCTTTCCTCATGTTTATTTTCCTCTTCCAGCTGCTTGAAGACTTGATTATTACATTGGTAGTCTTCAATCAACAACTCATCAGATTGTTTAACCTCTTCCTGGTCAATAAAAGAAGGTAATTCATCAGATAAGAACATGAAATCATCACCTTTCATAGCTTTTTCAAGCTCCTCAACCTATTGTCCTGATTGATCATGTTCGTTCACCTCCTGCTATAATTCTGCTTTGCAAATGGTATTAGGACATGCATGCATAAGTTGGCTCTCTTGAATAAGAACAGGTAACTGTTCATGAAGGTTCATAGCTTGATTTGCTACATGTACTTGATTTTGCAATAGAAGAGGATCTCTGAAACTTGGAATGGGAGCCTCTTGAACTAGATTTGGCATTTTGAAATCTGAATGCTTGGTCCAAGAAGGCTGCCATAATTGTTCAGTACCTTGATGATTTGGTTCAGGCTCTTGATATGACTGAAAATGAGAGCTCATGGGCTCCTGTAGGCATTGAACTATTGAAATAGAGGGAACTTGAGGAATCTCTTGAATTTCTTGAAGGAAAATAGGCTTTTCATGTGGCTAGTCTTGAGGATTAACAAATTCAGGTTGTACCAGCATAGGCTCTTGTATTGGTAAAACATCTCTAAAACTTGGAACCTTGATTTTAAAAGGGTTAAGAGACTCACATTGCTTGAAACTTAGAAACTTAAAATTATGAACCTCCTCCTGAACAGGCTGATGTGGAATATAAGGAGCTACCTCATACCTCTGTGTTTGAGCAAGCAAAAGCTTCATTTGCTCTTCTTTTGTTGTTAACTCCATCTCGAGCTTTTCTTCAAACTGTCGTCTTTGTGTCTCCAATTCCTGCTCATGAAGGTAAGCCTGATAATCTAATTCCTGCTGTTGCAAACCAAGTTCTTGTTGCCTCCTAAACTCTTCTATCTGCTCTGTGATGTCTAACAATATAGCCTTCATGTCCTTCATGTTATTTTTCATATAATCAACCTCTTGGAGCTGATTTTGGATATCCGAAGGCTGAGCAGGGATGGGTGGGAGGTAAGCATGTTGAGCATGTTGATGTGCTACTGTTGCATGGCTGTTTGGAATAAAACCAGCAGCATGATTGGCCTGATATGGCTGATAAGGATGTGGATTGGCAGGATTTTCATGAAATGGAAGTGGGTATACATGTTGACTATGAAAATCTATCATTTTTTACTTATATAAATGCTGGAAATCAGAATATTAAGCTTGTAATTGAAACATACCAACACTAAACTGTGAAACCAGTGAATATGCTCGGAGTCGCTAGGTATAATTTGTACCTCTGAAAGGTGAAAATATGCTGCTGTATATACCAGGACAACAGCTTGAATTCCTGAATTCTTTCTCTGAAGCGTGCTTCAGAGTCCCAACGGGCGTGCCAAAAACTGTTGTCAATTCAGATTGCACCCGAACACTTAAATAGTTAAATTCAGCAATCTGTTGAAACATGGAACGCATTCTTAGGCCCTGTGGGTTGCCTAATTTTGAGAATCAATCTCTAGAAAGGGCTGTTGGTTCCCTGATGAAAACCTCCTAAAAACTAACTAATCGGGTTGGGAAAGAGATAGAAAGCTTGCTTGAATTGAAATCCTAAAGCTACGTAGAGGTGATTACACCTACATGATAATGACTTTGCAATTATGACTCACAATAAACTCCCTCAAAATCTAATATGCACAACCCGATTTAATAATTTAATCACTTGAATGATTTAAACAGCAGGCTTTGATCTAATGCAATATTGAGGGAAAACGAGGTTTCAACAGAAAATTAATTAATCGATTTATAAGGCTAATGTAAAGGCATAACCAAAGGAACTTAAACTAAATTACATACAAATATGTGAAAAGATAGAAAAAAAAATCATAGGCTCTTTAAATGAAACACGTTAATTCTTCACATCAAATTCTTCACAAAAATGATGCCTTGAAATATAGAAGGCTGAAAACTCTAAAGTACCTAAACTCAAAAGGAATCTTCGTGAATTACACAATTTGAACCTATAAAAAATTGCCGTGATTAATTTGTAAATAAAATGCTGAGTTACAAGATGATTCACTTTGTAGAGTGCAAAGGATGAAAACAAGAGAACTCAATTGAAAAAGATAAACTTTTCAATATATACAAAAATTAGGCAAACCACAGCCCGAATCATTCCATGTTTCAACAGATTGCTGAATTTAACCGCTCAAGGTTCGGGTGCAACTGATTGACAACAATCTTATCAACTATACTTTAGTCAAAATGACATGCCAAATATCAATGCCAATCATAATCACCCCTTACATATAGAGGTCCTCGTAGCTTGTCATAAAGTAAAAAGGGTCTTGGTAGATAAAGGCTCTACCCTCAATCTATGTACTTTGAAATTCATAAAATAGGTGGGGTACACTCAAGCAGACTTAAGTAATTAGATCATCACGATCAAGGCCTATGATAATGCAGAGAGGAATTCAAAAGGAATTATCGGTCTTCCTATTTAGGTTGGGCATGTGGTTCAGTACACTACCTGTCATGTCCTTGATCTGGATTTACCATATAACCTTCTCCTTGGCTGCCCATGGCTCCACGCTATGCAAGCTATCCCCTCCACCTACCATCAATGCTTTAAATTCCCAGTCAATGGACAAGAGGTCACCATTTATGTTGACCCCCAACCATTCGAGTACTGTCATGCTTTAGAGGCATCCTTTCCCCATTCACATTATTGTCTTGGGGTTGAAATGGGGGCATCTCAATCGTCATCCGCTAATCCACCCTCCACCACTGCAACCACTCCATCTTCCACCACCAATCCCACAGTTACCAAAGTCTAGATCATTGACAAGGGGTGTGCTGAATACAAAATACATCCCGCCCTTAACGTAGCAACCATTACCCCATCGCCACACGAATACGGTTAACCTTCACATGCTAATCCAAAGGAAAAAAAGACTATCACCTTCAGTGCAAAGAACATTCCTACTACCACTTTCAGGTCCCCAAGTATCAAAACTAATGCACTAGAAGAGGATATAAGTCAATGGGTGTACTGGGAAGAACCCCAACCAGACCCTCCTCTGAAGGAATATTTCCAGGAAGCATATCCTTGGTCAGCTAAATTTGCAGAAAAATATAACTACCAAGGTAGGGGGATAGGAAAAGAAGAACAAGGGTGGTTGCAACCTATCGATACATCAAAGCTACCAAAGAATGTAGGCATTGGATATGACAAAAGGCCGAAATCCCCTACAACATCATCTAATACCTCCAATAGTGTCACCATGGATGATGGCTTATTGGAAGACATACTCAAGGAGGAATCCATCATACGTGCATATGATGACATTGATCACACTGACCTATCATCCATGTTTGAATGCCTATCGGTCTGTACCATCAACCTATCCCTTTGTCACCCTAAGCTCATTGATTGGGACCTACGTGATAGCACGCCAGTCAATATGTCTGTAGATACATATGTCAACCTCATGGGATTGGGGGAGGATGAACACTCTAGTCGCAAAAGCAAGAACAAGAAAGATAATAAGCGGTCATCTAGTGAAAACCTCCTTGAGGCACTTCTTGATCTTGAAAAAATAAAAATAAAGGATGCATCTAATGGTGAAAACCTTGAAGAGGCACTGGAGGGTGGAGATGTTCATCTTTCCCTTGTAGGAACTCAATTATCCACACGGTCATCCATCCTAATGGAAGAAACTCAAGAAGTTAATTTGGGTACTGCGGACAATCCTAAGATCACCTACGTAGCTAAGTCACTCTCAGAACAAGAGTATCCAGTCATCATGCAGCTACTCCAAGAGGGAATCATTAACTTTGCTTGGTCATATTCAGACATGCCGGGCTTGGACCCTACTTTAGTGGTTCATCACCTAGACGTCCTGATGCAAGGCTTGTCAAACAGAAGCTTCGCAAGATGCATCCACTGGTAGCATTGTTAGTCAAGAGGGAATTGGCGAAATTACTAGATGCAGGTTTTATCAGGTTGATTGACTACTTTGAATGGATCTCCAATATAGTATTAGTTGCAAAACCAAATGGGGATATTCAAATTTGTACAGACTTCAGAGATCTTAACAAGGCCTGCCCGAAAGACAACTTCCCTCTGCCTAACATTGACATGTTGGTCGACCTCACAGTGGGACATGAGATGTTGTCCCTTATGGATGGTTTCTCGGGTTATAATCAAATTTGAATTGCACCAGAGGAACAACACAAGAATGCCTTCACAACACCCTGGGGCACTTTTTGTTATAATGTTATGCCCTTTTGTCTCAAAAATGTGGGGGCAACATATCAGAGGGCAATGACGGTCATCTCCCATGACCTCATCCATATCATCATGGAGGATTATGTTGATGACTTGTTAGGTAAATCCAAAACCCGAGCAAAACATCCTACCCTCTTGAAAAAGATCTTTGAACGGTTGGAACACTACAAGTTGCGACTAAATCCCAAAAAGTGTGTCTTTGGTGTCACTTCAGGAAAATTATTGGGTTTCATAGTCTCTTGAAGGGGTATTGAAGTAGATCCTGCCAAGGTGAAGGCTATCTTGGATATGCCACCCCCACGCAATTTGAAACAGCTAAGGAGCCTCCAAGGGAAGATGCAATCCATCCATCAGTTCATAGCCCAACTCGCGGATAAGTGTCAGCCATTTACCCATCTTCTAAAAAAGTACTCCACCTTTTGATGGAACCTGCAGTGTCAGGCAGGTTTTGATAAGATCAAGGAATACCTAGCTCATCCACCAATCTTGATGCCACCTATTCCAAGGAAACCCCTCCTCCTTTATATCTTTGCCACTTCAATCGCACTAGGGGTATTGTTGGTACAACATGATGAGTCATCAAAAGAATGAGCGATGTACTACATCAATTGGACATTGGTTGGATATGAATTAAATTACTCTCCCATGGAAAAGGCCTACCTTGCACTAGTCTTCAACACACAAAAGCTCCGACATCACATGCTCAACCATCCCGTCAAATTAATTGCTAAGATTGATCCACTCAAGTACTTGTTATCTAGAACCACTCTGACTGGTCGCATGGCCAAATGGGTCATGCTCCTAAGTGAATTTGACATAGAGTATGTGGAGTGTAAATCCATCAAGGGGTAGGTCATAGTTGATAAGTTGGATGAGGCACCATTAGTAGATACTTACCCTCTGGACACTGAATTCCTAGATGAAGAAGTTTACAAGGTTGTAGAAGCTCCAGCATGGACACTGTATTTTGACGGCTCATACACTCATAATGGATTAGGCGCAGGGATTTTATTAGTCACCCCTCAGGGTGACTACATTCCAAAGTCATTCAGGATAGCATTCCCATGTACCAACAACATTGCAAAGTACGAAGCCCTCCTCATCGGCCTCCGAATTGCAAAGCAATGGCATATCACTCACTTGAAAGTCTTTGGTGATTCATTATTAGTTATCAAGCAAGTTAATGATGAATTCCTCACAAAGGATGATAAGCTGCTACCTTATAAATGCATGGTGGATGATTTCAAGAAATATTTCACCTTCATACAATTAGACCAAATTCCTCGGGTACAGAATAAAGCAGCAAACGTAATGGACACTATTGGTTCCCTAATTGACATGCCTAAAGACTAGACGGAATGTGAGTTCCTTGTCGAACAACTTCTAATCCTAGCATATGATATTCTTGATATTGATATGGTGTGCAATATCATAGGTCCCACCTCCCCTTGGTACCAAGACATATACACCTATCTCCATGATAATCTTTTACCCCCAGATCTTACATGCAATCAATGCAAATCCTTCATCCATCGCTCTTCTCGATACATCATCGTCGGTGATATGCTTTATCATCGTGGGTATGATGGAATCCTCCTTAGATGTCTAAATGAGACGAAAGCCCATACTGCACTAACGAAAGTACACGTAGGTGTTTGCAGGGCTCATTAAAATGGTATGTCTTTGTCCAAAAGGATTCTCCGAGCAGGATATTACTGGCCTACCTTAGAGCATGATGCTTGTGAATTTGTGAAGAAATGCCTTCCATGCCAACAATATGCAGACTTGATTCACGCTCCAGCATAGGACCTTCTGCCCCTCCTAGCACCACGACCCTTCTCTCAATGGGGTTTTGACTTGATTGGCAAGATTTACCCACCATCATCCGATGGCCACACATTCATAATCACTACCACTGAATACTTCACTAAGTGGGTGGAAGCAATGCTGCTCTCACAAATCACCAGTATTCAGATCTCAAAGTTCATCCTTTACCATATTCTCTGTAGATATGGTATTCCATCCACCATCCTTTCTGATAATGGAAAACCCTTCAAGAATCAAGCCATGAAACACCTCTATGACACCTTTCACATCCAACATCATTGGTCAACGCCTTATTACCCCCAGGGTAATGGTCAGGTAGAAGCAACCAAAAAGACCCTCATCTATATCCTTAAAAATGTTGTCAACAACACTGATCAAGATTGGCACCTCCATATTCATCCCGCCCTTTGGGCATATCACACCTCCATTTGCACCCCTACAGGCGCCACTCCCTATTCTCTAGTCTATGGTGCCAAAACCATCTTGCCAATTGAAGTTGAGATCCCGTCAATAAGAATTTCCTTAAAAAATCTTATTAGTGAGGAGGATACTCGTGTAGCATGACTCGCTCAACTGGAGTTGATGAAAGAAGAGTCAAAGCCTATGATCACCTGCAAGCATATCAGAACTGCCTCAAGCACCACTACAACAAGAAGGTTCACCCTCAATAGTTTTAGGTGGGTGACCTTGTCCTCAAAGAGAACAACATACTCAGCAAGATCAAGACAAGAAAGAAAATTTTGAGGCGAACTGGTTGGGGCCTTATGTCGTAGCTACCAAATATGAATTTGGGGCATATAGGTTGACTACTCTTGAGGGAGAGCCCCTTGATAAACCCATCAAAATCATGCATTTGAAG
>VDFB02175055.1:116932-156349 GCA_007258455.2 Sequoia sempervirens | reverse complement strand
TAAACCCTAAACCCTAAACCCCTAAACCCTCTACCCTCTACCCTTAAACCATAAAACCTGAACCCTAAACCCTAAAAACCTTAAACCCTAAACCCCTAAACCCTCTACCCTCTACCCTCAAACCTCCCTATCTCTCTCTCTCAACCCTACACCCTCTACCCTTAAATTGTAAACTGTAATCCCTATACCCTAATCCCTTAATCCCTAAATCTGAAACCCTAAAACCTCTACCCTCTCCCCTCAACCCTTAAACCCTAAACCCTCAACCCTCAACCCTCTACCCTTAAAACCTTAAACCCTAAACCCCTAAACCCCTAAACCCTCTACCCTCTACCCTTAAACCATAAACCCTAAACCCTAAACCTTTGAACCCTTAAACCCTAAACCCTAAACCCTAAACCCTCTACCCTCTACCATCAACCCTCAACCCTCAAACCTCAATGCTTAAATCATAAAACCCTCAACCCTCAACCCTCAACCTTGCACCCTCTCCCCTTAAACCATAAATTGTAATCCCTAAACCCTAAACCCTCAGGGGGAGAGGGAGTAGGAGGGATAGAGGGATGTGAGAGAGATGGAGGGAATGAAAGAGAGAGAGGGGGTGGGGGGAGATACTTGAGAGAGAGGGAGAGTGGGAGGGGGTGGGAAGGAGATACCTGAGAGAGAGGGTGTGGGAAAGAGATAGGAGGGAGGAGTGGAGAGAGATAGGAGACCGAATGGAGAATGGAGAGGGAGGGGGTGGAGAGACCAGGAGGAGGAGGGAGAGAGGGAGAGAGGGTGGATGGAGAGAGAGTGGAGAGAGAGGGGTGGAGATGGAGAGAGAGGAAGGAGAGATGGGAGGAGAGGGAGGGAGGAAGGAGGGAGGGGGGAGGGGGGGAGAGAGAGGGGTGGTGGACCAAAAAGATTTAACAAGGAGAGAGAGGGAGAGGTGGTGGAGTGGAGGATGAGGGAGAGAGGACAAAGAGATGGAGAGGGAGGAAGAGGGTGGACAATCAGAGGGTGGACAAAGATGAAGGGGGGTGGAAGGGAGGACGGGGCTGGAGATGGAGGACAAACAAATGGTGGAGGAGGAGAGGGGATATGACAGAGGATGGATCAGGAGGGAGACAAGTAGGAGGAACACCTTGATGTTGAGTATGGTGGAGAGGGGTAGGGTGGAGACAATTTGGAGAGAGAGAATGGGAAGGAGGGGGTGGAGGGGAGAGACCGAGAGAGAGGGAGAGACATAGAGAGAGAGAGAGAGAGAGAGAGAGAGAGAGAGAGAGAGAGAGAGAGAGAGAGAGAGGAAGGAAGAGGGGGGGGAAGTGGTGGGGAGAGAGAGGGAGTGTTTCTATGAGAGAGAGGGGGTGTAGATGTACCTGAGTGAGAGTGAGAGAGAGACAAGGAGAGAGATAGAGTGAGTGAGAGAGAGGGAGTGGGAGAGAGATAGAGGGAGTGGTGAGAGACCTAAGAGAGGGAGAGGGGGTAGGAGGGAAAGATGAGAGAGAGAGAGATAGAGAGAGAAAGATAACGACATAAGAGATGGAGATCAAGTGAGACAAAAAGACCAAAGGGGGAGAGATAGAGGGAGAGTGAGAAAGGGGGTTGGAGTGAGAGATTTATTTAGGTACTTAGGTGGGAGGGAAAGAGACCTGAGAGAGGGGATTGGACTAAGAGAGAGTAGTATAGGTCACATGGGAGGGAGTGAGACCTGAGAGAGAGAGACTTTAGAGGGATAAAGAGTTATATAGTTAGGGTAATGAGTTAGAGAGCATATGAAAGGTAAAACCTCAGCTATCCATCTATGATCATAAACTGTGCACTCTAAGCATTATCAGAGTTTTCGACCAAAGAGAGGGGAAATTCAAGTTTTTTTCAAAGAAGGTCATTTGGCAAGTGCCAAATTTGGTACTCTCCAAATGACACATCACATTTGGCGCACACCAAATTTGGCGCTTGCCAAATGGCCTGCTTTGGATGTGTTAATTGACAGTATTTTCCAAATTTCCTCATATTTTCATTTGTGCTCCTCATCTCATTTGCACGTCTTTCAATGAAATTTTATTAAAAAAACCATGATAGCATTGACCTCTCTCTTAGCTATCTAAATATATTATTTTTTTCATTTTGATTTAGTTAAGGTTTTGATCCATGGCTTCTTTTGTAAATGCCTTTGTTTTTGGTCAAAAGCCAACATGTGCTAGTTTTAGAATAGATTTTTAGTTTTTTATCAAAACCTGAAACAAATTAAATTTTTTGAAACTAGATTCCATTCTACACATGATGAAAAAAATCAATTTTTGACTAGTTTTCAAAAAACTTAGGGGAGAGCACGCTCAAATTTTAGCTTTTCAGGATATGTCCACTTTGAATATTCATAAAATATTATATATTCATTAAAAAAATTATCTGAAAGAATGAAGATAAACTACATGGTGTTAGCTAATTTCTCCCCACTGGGATTTTTGAAATTCTAAAAAAAAGTTAAAAAAGGGGGAGCCCTTAGGGGCTATGCTATTTTTTTTATAAAAAAGGACATGTTTCCCCCCCCCTTTTTGAGACCCTTAATATCCATTAATTTAAAAAAACATTAGTAGCTTAGAAACTAGACTTGGATCACTTCAACTTTTGTTCTTGCTGCATCTTAAAATTTTGAGCGTAACTATCTTCATTTTCTCGTGCAAATCAAATTTTGCTGATTTTAGAAAAAAGTGGCATCTTAAGAGCCAAAATTGTGTCACAGATCCATGCACTTACCCAAATCCTCCTAGAGTTTTGCATAGAAAATCTATTTTTTTGATTGATATTGATTCCAATGTTTTGAAATGGATGCCTAATAATATTCTAAAACATTCATGTCAAAGATATGCACATAGGATATGGAGTTTATTTTTTGAGAAGCTAAGTGAGGCTGGAAGATGCCAACTATTTGTTGAAATGATGAGGCAACTCAAATTTAGGCCCACCATGAAGGCTCTTGGGCTAAGAGTTTCAAATGAATCAAGTGAAAATTCCATTGTAAAGAACTTGATGAGTGCATATGAGAGCGTGGGTTCTACCTCACGCATGAAGGATAGTTGTGCCACATGACGTGTGATGTCAACAACACTATTAAGCAGTGAAACAAGGAAGAAAGTGAACCTTACAAAGACAAGTAATTCTTTGAAAATAAGTAGATCATCTCTAATGAGAGCCAAATGAATGTGTGAAAGAGTGGAGGATCCAAATAGCAATGAGTTATGGGCATTCTTGGGTAGAGTGCCACAAAAAAGATAAAAGAATTGCTCAAGTCTTGAGATCTATAATAGTAGATTATTGGAAGGATAACACAAGGAACTCTCTCAATCAAAGAGATATTGTAAGAAGGAGAATTGGTAGTCAAATCCATGAGCCACATCTAAAGAATTATTTGGATACCACTCAAACCCAATTTTTTGCTGATTTTATACGAAAGTTTCTAAAAATTAAAATATGTCAAAGGTATTTTGAAATGCTAAAGCCTTTTTATGTCAAAATAAATCACACACACACACTACTTGTTGTTGTAGAGTACATATTGAGTTTTCTAATTGTGATCAAGTGAAAATACTATTCCAGAAATGAGCAACAAATAAAGGAGTGCAAGAAACAATAAAAACACCTAACACCTCAAGATTAGCCTAGTTGGATTCAAAACAAAATAAGATAACAAACAATAGATTTACCTTATCTTGAATCGATCCTTTGGTTGGCCCTTGATGGTTGATTTTTTGTGCTACCTTTGATGGCAAGAATACTAAAGTGGATGAAAATGGATTCAAAATGATGAGGGTGTGATGAGGATTCAAATGAGCAAAGTGGATAATTGAGAAGATGAATACAATGGATATGATGAAAGCTTAAATATGCAATAATGGTGGATGAAGGTAGATGCAATAGCTTGATAGTTGGAGAGATGAAGTTGGTTAAATTTCAAGTGTGTGAATGAAAGTGATAATAAATCCTAATGAAAGAAACTTCTTTCATTTTATGGGGAGGAACCCTAAAAAGGATGGACAGTTGAGATTTTGCCACCATGGGCAAGATGTAGGGTTGTAGTGAGTTGAGGACTCATAAGCCCTCACATCTTTCCATGTGGAAGATGAAGTGTCAAAAGGACATGATGAGATAGAATGAGGGTACATGATGTGGAGGAAGGACATGTACTTTGAAAGTACATTGGAAGATGAGAAGATTCCTTGGAGGAATAAAAAGTGAATTTAAAATTGACATGATTGGGGAATCTTGTGGATAAGACAAGGTTCCAAAGGGAGAGGTAGAAAGTAACTTGGATAAGACAAGGTGCCTAAAAAGGTAAGCACTTGTCACATGTGACTTGATGTGACAAGTCAAAGATTCCATGGGGAAGATTTCACATGTGACTTTATGTGACAAGTCAAAGATCACATGGGGAAGAGTCCACATGTGACTTGATGTGACAAGTCAAAGATCACATGTGGGAAAGAAAAAATAATTTAATATTCCTTGGAAGGATAAAATGAATTGAAAATTCCTTGGGAGGTTGATTAGGCTAGTTAATAAAGGATTAGAGGAGGGTTAGGTGGCTAAGAGAGATTAGGGGCCAACTTGCAAAAGTTGGAGGATGTGACACATCTTAATCAAGGATTAGGCATGTGCACATTCCTAATGATGGAATTAGGATGTTGATTAAAATTAAGGGAGGGATGTGACATGTGAGGAATTAAATAAATGTCATATTTATTTAATTCATTTGATGAAAGGGGTAAGGTATTTAATTATTAACTGAATACCTTAGGGGTTTAGAAGAATTTAAGGCTACTAATTAAATAATAGCGATATTACTTAATTAATGCAGATAAGGGGATGCTTAGACGAAAGGGGATAAATTTGGATAAATTAAGTTTTCAAATTTAGGTGTCTACACTAACCATTATGATTTTTATCAATGTATATGTGTAGATATGCATAATAACAATGTTTTGTAAGAATGTAACATAATGCCTCCACCTAAATCCTCAAGGGAATTCTTATCTTCCATTTTATGTGAAAGAGTGGATGGTCAATTTTTTTACAAGAAGTCATATTTGGTTGGCACATGTGATCATTGTGGTGGCATGCAACATTTTCCAATTTTCCAACACATGGCTAGTACACACACAATTGGAGACAAAATTATGAAATTTTGCAAATACAAGATAGTGGCCTATAGTCCAAAAGATGAGAAAGAAGCAAAGAAGTGTGAATTGGTCATTGATAAGATTCCAGTGTATCAGTTTATGAGATTTTTTTTGCAATTAGGTGGTATATGAGTATGCAAGGCATACACATAGGTGGGTAAAATTATGCTAGGAATGGTCCTCTTTCTCACACAAACACGTTGAATCGCTCTACGTTCAACCGACTGAATCCCTTAAGAGTCCAAAGTACAAAATGGACGCAATCCTCAACGGGCTATTACTTGGACATTGTGAGGCTTAAAAAATTCTCATCTGAGCTTATGGGATTGCGTTGGGACCCTCTACAATAACTCTTAGTTTTTGCTATCTCAGAGGCATTTTTCTGTGGTGGCGAGTTTTCACTTGGGGAAAAAGTTATCAAATGCAAGTAGTGCAAAGTTGCAAAGTGGTCCAATATTCGTTCTGCAACTTGTGTGACCAAATGAACTATTCCAACGCATCCGGGTGGGTACATTTATGCTAAAAATAGTCTTCTTTCATAGTTAAACATGCCAAATCGCTCCATGCTATGTTCAACCAGCTGAATCCCTTAAGAGTCCAAAGTGCAAAATGGTTGCAATCTTTGATGGGATGTTACTCAGACACTGTGATGCTTATAAAATTCTTTTCTGAGTCTATGGGATCCCGTTGGGCCCATATAAAATAACCTCTCTTGGTTTTTTTTTATCTCAAAAGTGTTTTCCTATGGTGGCAACTTTTTTCTTGGGAAAAAACTTGTCAAATGTAAGTAGTGCAAAGTTGCAAATTGGTGCAACTTTCGTTTTGCAACTCATGTAACCAAATGAACTATTCCAATGCATCCGGGTGGGTACATTTATGCTAGGCATGGTCTTGTTTCACACACTAACATGCCAAATCACTCTGAGCTATGTTCAATCAGAAAAATCCCTTAAAAGTCTAAAGTGAAAAATGGCTGCAATCTTCGACGGGTTGTTACTTGGACACCATGATGCTTATCAAATGCAAGTAGTGCAAAGTTGCAAAGTGGTACAACTTTCATTCTGCAACTTGTGTGACCAAATGAACTGTTCCAACTTGTCCAAGTGGGTATGTTTACACTAGGCATAGTCCTCTTTTGCACCCAAATATGTCAAATCACTTTGAGCTATGTTCAATTGCAAAAATCCCTTAAGAGTCCAAATGCAAAATAATTGCAATATTTGACGGGATGTTACTTAGAAATTGTGACACTTAAAATTTTTTTGTTTGATCCTATGGGATCTCACTGAGCCCCTCTAAAATAACCTCTCTCAATTTTTTTTTTATCTCGGAGGCATTTTCTCATGGTGTCAACTTTTTGATTGGGGAAAAAGTTGTCAAATGCAAGTAGTGTAAAGTTGGAAAGTGCTACAACTTTCATTTTGCAGCTCATGTGACTAAAAAAATATTCAAATGTGTCTAGGAGGGTATGTTTATGCTAGGAATGGTCCTCTTTTGCACACAAACATGTTGAATCGCTTTGAACTACGTTCAACCGAAAAAATCCCTTAAGAGTCCAAAGTGCAAAATGGATGCAATCTTTGACGGACTGTTACTCAGACACCATGATTCTTAGAAACTTTTTGTCTAAGCCTATGGGATAATGTTGGGTCTCTCTCAAATAACCTCTCTTGGTTTTTTTTGTCTTAGAGGCCTTTTCCCTTGGTGGCGACATTTCACTTAAGGAAAAAATTGTCAAATACAAGTAGTGAAAAGTTGCAAAGTGGTGCAACTTTTGTTTTGCAACTCGTGTGACCAAACAAACTGTTCCAATGCATCTAGGAGGGTATGTTTACACTAGGCATGGTCCTCTTTCACACTCAAATATACTGAATCGCTCTGAGCTACGTTCAACTGGCTGAATCCCTTAAGAGTCCAAAGTGCAAAATGGCTGCAATCTTTGACAGACTATTACTCAGACACCATGATGATTAGAAAATTCTTGTGTGAGCCTATAGGATGGAATTGGGCCCTTCTACAATAAAATCTTTTGAATTTTGCTGTCTTAGAAGCATTTTCCCATTGTGGTGAGTTTTCTCTTGGGGAAAAGATTGTCAAATGCAAGTAGTGCAAAATGGTACAACTTTCATTCTGCAACTTGTGTGACCAAAAAAATTGTTCCAACGCATTCAGGTGAGAAAATTTGTGCTAGGAATGGTCCTATTTCATACCTAAACATGTCGAATCACTTTGAGCTATGTTGAACCGATTGAATCCCTTAAGAGTCAAAAGTGCAGAATGACTACAATCTTCGATGGGCTGTTACTCAAACACCATGATGCTTCCAAACTTCTTGTCTAAGCCTATGGGATTGCATTAGACCCCTATACAATAACCTCTATTAGTTTCTAATATCCTAGAAACATTTTCCCATGGTGGAGACATTTTTCTTGGAGAAAAAGTTGCCAAATGCAAGTAGTGCAAAGTTGCAAAGTGGTGCATCTTTTGTTCTACAACTTGTGTGACCAAATGAACTATTTCAACATGTCTATATGGGTATGTTTATGATAGAAATATTCCTCTTTCACACCCAAACACGTAGAAGCTCTGAGCTACATTCAACCGATTGAATCCCTTAAGAGTCCAAAGTACAAAATGGATGAAATCTTCAATGGGCTATTATTCGGACACCGTGACGCTTAAATTTTTTTTGTATGAGCTTATAGAATGGAATTAGGACCCTCTATAGTAAACTCTCTTGAATTTTTCTATATTGGAGGTGTTTTCTTGTGGTGGTCACTTTTCTCTTGGGGAAAAGTTGTCAAATGTAAGTAGTGCAAAGTTGCAAAGTGGTGCAACTTTCGTTATGCAACTCGTGTGATAAAAAAATTTGTTCCAACACATCTGAGTGGGTACATTTATGCTAGGAATAGTCTTCTTTTGCACCCAAAAATATCGAGTCGCTTCGAGCTATGTTCAATCGACTAAATCCCTTAAGAGTCTAAAGTGCAAAATGGTTGCAATCTTCGATGAGTTGTTACTCGAATACCATGATTCTTTGAAACTTCTCATCTAAGCCTATGTGATTGCATTGGGCCCCTCTACAACAATCTCTATTGGTTTTTTCTATCTCGGAGGTATTTTCCCATCATGGTGATATTTCGTTTGGAGAAAAAGTTGTCAAATGCAAGTAGTGCAAAGTTGCAAAGTGGTTTTTCTTTTGTTCTGTAACTCATGTGACCAAATGAACTATTCCAATGCGTCTGGGTGGGTACGTTTATAATATAAATGGTTCTCTTTTTGACCCAAACATGTTGAATCACTCTGAGATACATTCAACTAGCTGAATCCCTTAAGAGTCCAAAGTGCAAAATGATTGCAATCTTTGACAGGCTGTTACTCGGACACCATGACACTTAGAAACTTCTCATCTGAGCCTATGGGATCGTATTGGGCCTCTCTAAAATAAATTCTCTTGATTTTTTCTATTTTGAAGGCATTTTCTTGTGGTGGTGAAATTTTCTTTAGCAAAAAAATTGTCAAATGCAAGTAGTGCAAAGTTGCAAAGTGGTGCAACTTTCATTCTGCAACTCCTATAACCAAATGAACTATTCCAACATGTCTGGGTGGGTACGCTTACTTAAGAATGGTCCATTTCACACCCAAACATGCTAAATCACTGAAGCTATGTTCAACCGGCTGAATCCCTTAAGAGTCCAAAGTGTAAAATAGCTGCAATCTTCGACAGGTTGTTACTCGAACACCATGATACTTAGAGACTTCTCATCTAAACCTATGAGATCATATTGGGCCCCTCAACAATAAAATCACTCAATTTTTGCTATCTCGGTGGCATTTTTCCATGGTGGTGACATTTTGCTTGGGGAAAAAGTTGTCAAATGCAAGTAGTGCAAAGTTGCAAAGTGGTGCAACTTTTATTCTACAACTCATGTGACTAAATGAACTATTTCAAGATGTCTAATTAGGTACATTTACACTAGGAATGGTCCTCCTTCACACCCAAACACGCCGAATCGCTCCAAGCTATGTTCAACTTGCTGAATCCCTTAAGAGTCCAAAATGTAAAATGACTACAATCTTCAATGGGATGTTACTTGGACACCGTAACAATTAGAAACTTCTCGTCTAAGCCTATGGGATCATGTTGAGCCCCTCTACAATAACCTCTCTCAATTTTTTTTATCTCAGAGGTGTTTCCCCATGGTGGTGACTTTTCTCTTGGGGAAAAAGTTGTCAAATACAAGTGCAAAGTCACAAAGTGGTGCAACTTTGATTGTGAAACTCGTGTGAGAAAAAAAACCATTCCAACACATCCAAGTGGGTACATATATTATTTTCATGATCCTATTTTGCACCCAAACATGTTGAATCACTCTGAGCTACGTTCAACCATCTGAATCCCTTAAGAGTCCAAAGTATAAAATGAATGTAATCTTTGATGGGTTGCTACTCGGACACCGTGATGTTCAGAAACTTCTTGTTTGAGACTATGGGATCATGTTGGGTCCGTATACAATAAACTCTTTTTTTTTTCTATATTGGAGATGTTTTCCTGTGGTGGTGACATTTCACTTGGAGACAAAGTTGTCAAATGCGAGCAATGCAAAGTTGCAAGGTGGTGCAACTTTCATTCCGCAACTCATGTGACCAAATGAAGTGTTACAAAGAATTTGATTAGGTACGTTTTTGCTAGGAATGGTCTTATTTCACACCCAAATACGTCGAATCACTCCAAGCTACATTCAACCAGTTGAATCCCTTAAGAGTTTAAAGTGCAAAATGGCTGCAATCTTCAACAAGATGTTATTTGGACACCGTGATACTTAGAAAATTATTTTTTGAGCCTTTGAGATTGCATTGGGCCCCTATACAATAACCTCTCTTGGTTTTTTCTATATTGGAGGCGTTTTCCCATGGTAGCAAATTTTGGCTTGGGAAAAAAGTTTTCAAATGCAAGTAGTGCAAAGTTGCAAAGTGGTGCAAATTTTGTTCTGCAACTCGTGTGACCAAAAAAAATATTACAATGTATCTAGTTGGGTACGTTTATGCTAGGAATGGTCCTCTTTTTCATCCAAACATGTCGAATCACTTTGAGCTACGCTTAACTTAAAAAATCCCTTAAGCGTCCAAACTACAAAATAGTTGCAATGTTTGACAAGTTGTTACTCAGACACCATGATGCTTGAAAATTTTTCATCTAAGCCTATGGGATCATGCTGAACCCCTCTATAATAACCTCTCTCAGTTTTCACTATCTCAGTGGTGTTTTTCCGTGGTGGCGACATTTTACTTAGGGAAAAGTTGTCGAATGCAAGTAGTGCAAAATTGTAAAGTGGTGCAACTTTTTTTCAACAACTCGTGTGACCAAACAAACTATCCAACATGTCCGAGTGGGTAAATTGATACTAGGAATAGTCCTCTTTCATACCCAAATATGCCGAATCACTCCGAGCTACACTCAACTGGCAGAATCCTTTAAGAGTCCAAACTACAAAATGACTAGAATCTTTGATGGGCTGTTACTCAGACACTGTGATGTTTAGAAACTTCTTGTCTAAGCCTATGAGATCATGTTGGGCCCCTCTACAATAAAATCTCTCGGTTTTTGCTATCTTAGAGGCAATTTCCCGTGGTGGCCACATTTCGCTTGGAGAAAATGTTGTCAAATGTAAGTAGTGCAAAGTTGCAAAGTGGTGCAACTTTCATTCTACAAGTTGTGTGACCAAATGAACTATTCCAACATGTCTAGGTGGGTACATATTTTCTAGGCATGGTTCTCTTTCACAAACAAACATGTTGAATCACTCCGAACTACATTCAACCGACTGAATCTCTTAAGAGTCTAAAGTGTAAAATAACCATAATCTTCGACATGTTGTTACTCGAACACTATGATGCTTAGAAACTTCTCGTCTAAGCCTATGAGATTGTGTTGGGCCCCTCTACAATAACCTCTCTCTATTTTTTCTATCTCAAAAGTATTTTACTATGGTGGTGGGGTGATCCCATAATACTGGTTTACAATTTTTGGCCAAATTGGACATTGAAATAATTTTTTCTAACTATCTCTTCACTTTCGGGCACATATAGCGGCTAAACTATGAGGAATTTGAAGATGATACAAACTAGTGATTTGTGACATTTTGTCTGTAGATTCTAAACATATATTTTTAAAAAAAATTGGAATCATATTACACTTATTTTTCCATTTCCTTTGAAAACTAATTTTTTTAGTGAACAACATTTTTAAGAAGTGACGGTCACCATATAATGCATAAATTTTTTTTTATGAAAGATAAAATTCTAATTCTTTCAAATTTAGATTTGTAACTCTAATATCTAGTGCTTCGAATTGGTTAGACAATTTTTTATTGAATATTTTTTCTTAATGAAGTTTCGAAGTCAAACCAATTACAATTCAGACATAGGCATATCGTATAACACGTAAATTTTTTTGTATGTATCAAAATTCATTTTTTTTGGTTGGATGAAAGACTTCAATATCTAGTGCACTCATATTTTTCAATTTTTTTTGATAATCTGCTATTTTTCCACATATGTAGAACAAAGAGCTTGATTTTTCAGTGAAAAACCTATATTTAATAAAACTAAAAAAATAAACACATAATAAAACCAAAACATATTAAAATTATATTCATTGGGTAGCTCGTTTTGAGGACTACCATCATCTTGTTGGGTATATGAAGTTTCCTCCATTTTCATCCTCAACCTGAGCTTCGAAGGGAAATATTTTGATGTTTTTTTGTGCCAGAGAGTGGCTAGGTGGATAGCTCATTTTGAGGACTACCATCATCTAGTTAGGTCTGTGAAGTTTCCTCCATTTTTATCCTCAACTTGAGCTTCGAAGGGAAATTTTTTGATGTTTTGGCTTTTTTGGAGGGAATCGTGGGAGGTTCATTGAATGGGTTCTAGCGAACCCTCTTTTGGTTCATTCGAACCTATTAGTTTGTTCGAACCCCAAAAACAATTTTTTTTGGCATGGGGTCATTTTTTTCAACATTTTGTTCCTCACTCCAATTGTAAACCACTTTTGTGTGTTCACCTGACGTCTTTTCACTTAGGAAAAAAGTTGTCAAATGCAAGTAGTGCAAAGTTGCAAAGTGGTGTAACTTTCATTTTGCAACTCGTGTGACCAAAAGAACTATTCCAACGTGTCTGGGTGCGTACATTTACACTAGGAATGGTCCACTTTCACACCCAAACATGACAAATCACTCTGAGCTACGTTCAACCGACAAAATCCCTTAAGAGTTCAAAGTGCAAAATGACTGCAATCTTTGATGGGTTGTTATTTGGATACCGTGATGCTTAGAAACTTCTTGTATGATCCTATGAGATTGCGTTGCGCCTCCATACAATAACCTCTCTCTATTTTTAATATCTTGAAGGTGTTTTCCCTTGGTGGTGACATTTTGCTTGGGCAAAAAGTTGTCAAATGCAAGTAGTGCAAAGTTGCAAAGTGTTGCAACTTTTTTTTACTAGTTGTGTGACCAAACGAACTATTCTAACATGTCTAAGTGGGTACATTTATGCTAGGAATGGTCCTCTTTCTTATCCAAACATGCTCAATCGCTCCAAGCTACATTCAACCAGCTGAATCCCTTAAGAGTCCAAAGTGCAAAAAATGTGCAATCTTTGACGAGCTGTTACTCTGACAATGTGATGATGAAAAAATTATTGTCTTAGGCTATAGGATCATGCTAGGACCCTCTACAATAAAATATCTCAGTTTTCTCTATCTCAAAGGTGTTTTCTCGTGGTAATGACATGTCGCTTAGGGAAAAAGTTGTTAAATGTAAGTAGTGCAAAGTTGCAAAGTGGTGCAACTTTTTTTCTACAACTAGTGTGACCAAATGAACTATTCCAATGCATCTGGGTGGGTATGTTTATACTAGGCATGGTCCTCTTTTTCACCCAAACACTCAAAATTGATCTGAGCTATGTTTAATCGGCTGAATCCCTTAAGAGTACAAAGTGCAAAATGGATGCGATCTTTGATGGGTTATTACTCAGACACCGTGACACTTAGAAACTTCTCATTTGAGCCTATGGGATAATGTTAGGCCCCTCTAAAATAACCTATTTATAATTTTTCTATCTTAGAGGTAGTTTTCCGTGGTGGCAACATTTCACTTGGGGAAAAAGTTGTCAAATGCAAGTAGTGCAAAGTTGCAAAGTGGTGCAACTTTAGTTCTGCAATTCGTGTCACCAAGAAAAATGTTCCAATGCATCTGGGTAGGTAAATTTATGCTAGGCATGGTCCTTTTTTTGACCCAAACATACCGAATTTCTCCAAGCTACGTTCAACTGGCTAAATCCCTTAGGAGTCCAAAGTGCAAAATGACTGCAATTTTTGACGGGCTATTATTTGGACACCATGAAGCTTAGAAACTTCTCGTTTAGGCCTATGGGATCATTTTGAGCCCCTCTACAATAACCTCTATTGGTTTTTACTATCTTGGAGGTGTTTTCCCGTAGTGGTGACTATTCACTTAAGGAAAAAGTTATCAAATGCAAGTAGTGCAAAGTTGTAAAGTTGTGCAACTTTCGTTTTGCAGCTTGTGTGACTAAAAAAAATTGTTCCAATGCATTTGGGTGGGTAAATTTATGCTATTAATGGTCCTCTTTCATACCCAAAATTTTTGAACTGTTCCAAGCTACGTTCAACTAGTAGAATCCCTTAAGAGTCCAAACTACAAAATAGATGCAATCTTTGACGAGTTATTAATCGGACATTGTGATGCTTAGAAACATCTCATCTAAGCCAATGGGATCACATTGAGACCCTATACAATGACCTCTCTCAATTTTTTCTAAATTGGAGGTGTTTTCCCATGGTGGTGACATTTCATTTGGGGAAAAAGTTGTTAAATTCAAGTAGTGCAAAGTTGCAAAGTGGTGCAACTTTCATTTTATAAGTTGTGTGACCAAAAAAAATATTCCAACACATCTATGTGGCTAGGTTTATGCTAGGAATGGTCCTCTTTCTTACCCAAACATGCCGAATAGCTCTAAGATACATTTAACTGGTTGAATCCCTTAAGAGTCCAAAGTGTAAAATGACAACAATCTTCGATGGGTTGTTACTCCAAAACTGTGACACTTAAAAACTTCTTGTCTTAGGCTATGAGATCATGTTGGGCCCCTCTACAATAACCTCTCTTGGTTTTTTCTATCTCAGAGGTGTTTTCCCATGGCGGCGACATTTTGTTTGGGAAAAAAGTTGTCAAAGGGTGATCCCACAAAGCTGCTTTACAATTTCTAGTAGACTCTGATCATTTTTGCTGAAATAACATATTTTTAGAAAATATAATGATTTAAGCCTTAAAATGTTCTATTTATAGCATTCCAATTGAAGAGGGTTTGATCAAACCCCCTTGGATAGAACCCCGCTAGTTTTAAACCATACCTATAACATAGTCTCCTTTACACCTATCAAAATGTTGATAAAAAACCACTTTTGATTTACCTTTTGGTAGATCAAATGAATTCATTTAAAATTTATTTTTTGTAAGTATGTAGTCCTTATTATAAGCTTCCCAAAATGTATAATTTTAAATAAATTTAATTTAATTATTATATTTATTTTTTATTTCTTGTGAATGTAGGTTTTTCATCGAAAATCAAGCTCTCTGTTCTGCACATGTGGAAAAATAGAAGATTATAATTTTTTTTTGAAAAATATAAGTGCACCAGATATTGAAGTCCTTGATCCAAGAAAAAATAAATTGAATTTCGATACATACAAAAAGTTATGTTTTATACAATCTTCTTATGTCTGAATTGTAATTAATTTGACTTTGAAACTTGATTAAGGAAAACATATTCAATAAAACACCATGAAACCAACTGGAAGCGCTAGTTATTGTAGTTACAAATCTAAATTCGAAAAAATTATAATTTTATCCTTCATGGAAAAAAAGTTGTGCTATACAGTGAGTGTCACTCCTTAAAAATGGTGTTTACTGAAAAAAACTAGTTTTCAAAGGAGATGGAAAAAGTAGTACAATCTGATTCTAAATTTTTTGAAAAAAAAATATTTAGAATCTACAGAAAAAATGCCACAAATCACTAGTTTATATCATCTTCAAATTCCTCAGGGTTTAGCTGCTATAGGTGCCCGAAAGTGAAGATTTAGTTAGAAAAAATTATTTCAGTGTCCAGTTTGGCCAAAAATTGTAAACCAATATTGTGGGATCACCCCAAATACAAGTAGTGCAAAGTTACAAAGTGGTGCAACTTTCATTTTACAACTCTTGTGACCAAACAAATTGTTCCAATGCGTCTGGGTGGGTACTTTTATGCTAGGCATGGTCCTCTTTCGCACCCAAACACACGAAACCACTCTGAGTTACGTTCAACTAGCATAATCCCTTAAAATTCCAAACTGCAATTGTTGCCACCAAATAGTGCACCCTTGCCAAGATGTAAAACTCAGCCTACTAGTGAAACATTGGATCTAGATATTCAATATCCATGACGTATGGTTTTTCGTGCTCTAGAGTTATAAAACATGATGTGGCAGCAGTTATAGGACCATGTTTCCCAATGATTTGTCATGTTATTTTTTTTTGGTTGGATCAACAACTATCATGTGTTTTGATGCATGTTCATACGTGTTCATAGATGTATATATATATGCCCGTGAGGTTTGAAACATCCACTTGTTCTATAGATGCAAATGCAATGATTGCTAAGCTTTAGAATCAGAACCATTAGTTGTTGGATGCCAGCCTCAGGGTAAACCCATAATAATGGTTTACAATTCTTAGGAGGAAGGATAAATGGATTTTCATGGGGAAATAATATTGAGGGGGTTCGCTCAAACTTGTTGGTTTGAGTGAACATCTTTTATTGTTTGCTCAAACCCCATAGTTTGAGTGAACCACCCCTCCATGTGGGTAGATTAATTTGCAATAAAATAATAGGGTTCAAGTGAATGGGGTTTCGCTCAAACCCGTGTTTTAGGGTTTTTTAAAAATAAAAGTTTTACTGTTGTTTTCAATAGTCTCATTCTTCACTTTGAGATCTACAAAAAATTGCACCCTCAAACCCCACCAGGTGAATGAAAGCATATTTGAAAGGCGACCGAGAAGAAGCTCACCACCCTCCATGAGCTCATCACCCTCCACAACCAGGGCACCACTCCAAGTTGAGGTTGGTTTCCTCAGCTTCAAGTTTTATTTTTGTTAATGCTTCCACATTTTGCATACATGTCTCCAGGTGTATCAAACAGGTCACTTGCATATTGAAACAATTCACTTGCCTTGTCAATGCTTCCATTGTATTTCACATACATGTCAAACAATTCACTTGCCTGTGCCAAAATGGGAACTCTACCATTGTCAAAATGTGAGATTTGGAATAGGGTATTGACACACATAATTGCATTTGCTTGAAATTTTCTAAACTATTTTCAATAAATCCATTGATGAGAAGAAATTTCTTGAGGCTATCAGTCAAACAATTCACTTTCCTTGTTAATGCTTAGCAGGGCAATTTCCATGATTGAAACATACATACCCTGTTCCAAAGCTTCCTTTATACTATGATGGATATCCATACCCTATTCCAAAGCTCTCAGTTAAGTCAGTCTAAGCCAGTAATTGATGCCCAAAATCATCATAATTTATTACTTAGGTTTCATATAAATGATGTTGCCTACAAGTTGTTTATAGTTATTCCACAGGCTAGAGAAATATAATTCCTTATAGCACTTAAAAATATGATGCACAAATTGGATTTGTTGAAAAGGGTTTAGAAACTTTCACGAAAAAGAAATTGGTGGGTGTAAAGCCACATGCAACATCCTCCCTGCCTGTGCCAAAATGGGAGCTCTTGTTCTATTAAACTCAAATTCAGGTTTTAATTAACTCACCAATTTTAGAATACTATAAAATTTATATTTTTCACCCATGAGACAAAAATAAGAACTACTTGTATACTTATTATTCACTTCATGAAAAATATTGTAGCCACTAAATTATTCAATTGGTAACAAATATCAATATTTTACAATTCTTCACTTATACTTGGGCAGTTTGTATGGACCAATATCTAAACTTACTTTCTAATGAAATGATAGGATGTCAAGAGTAAATGAATTGTGTTGCCATTTTTTCTCCTTTAACTCCTATATTAAAAATGGGTGCATTCTTGGCATGTGATCTTAGTACATGTACTTTTTGATTCACAATTACATAAAAATAATTATAGTCATAATAATTATTCCTTCATTATATGTGTTTGCATGCAATTCCTTGAAAACCCATATGGATATGAACCTTAAAAATAGGTATTTATTTCATCAATAGTCAAGAAAACTCTATTGATAAAAATATTTATCTACTTAGTATGTAGATTGCAAAAACTACCCCTCTTATGCCCTACACGAATTGTATGTTTTGGGATACAACTATTAATTCTCAATAGTTGAGAATCATTATATGTAACAAGGGTACCCACATTGCATATAAATGACTAGAACTTGTATTTCTAAATAGATTAAACATTTAGACCATTTCTTCTAAGAATTTTCAAGTGAAAATTTTGAAATTGAATAATATTCAACTTTCTCAATCTTGGTAGATACACACCATCTCCAACTCACTTCTCTAATACATCAAATATTTCATGATCCTAAGACCACTACTTTTCCAAAATAACATTTCTTAGAAATCAACTCCATTCAAAACTAAATTATAAGTTGTTACTTTGCATTCCTGTAGTACCCCTCCATTTATGCTTATGCTATTTGTTGTTATGTTTTCATATTGTTAGATTATGATACCTTGTTGGATATTTTGATCACTAGTTTTGAGCGATAGTGGATTTATTCTGTGACATGATGATACATTGTTTGGTGATTATTGATTTCAGACATGATTTGATATAGTGTAGATGTGTAATTTCGGTTGATTAATGTTATGTATATGTTTATGATGGGCTAACTGTTAATTTATTTCGTCAGTATGATGTGACATGTATTGGCGTGGAGAACAAAATCATATCTCTCACTTGCGAGTGCCCTGTGATAACCATGATTTTCTCCGCACGGTGTGTTTTTTTAATGCTTTATTTATATATATATATATGCACGTTATTTGCTTGGTTGCAGGAATTGCAGGTACATGACACTGACTCCACCTAGGTATTCAGGTTTGAGCGTGTTTAGACTCAACAGATATGTTGATCGAGAGATAGTAGTTTGGTTTACCCTAGTCTAGCCTTTAACCTGGTCACTGTACATTGTCTGTTTTAGTTCAGAGTCATAGGATTGTTTTGTATTTTTCTATTTAGATAAATTGTTTGAAAGGCAAATTTGGTTAATTTTTAATGATAGTTTATAGTGTTTTAAAATATTGTTATTTAAATTAATTTTTAAATGTGGAAGAGATTAATTGCTTGATTATTTAATTAATTAATTAACTTATTTGGTTAAATGGTTTGATCATAAAAGATTAAACTTATTTAATTAAATAAATAAATTAATTAAATTAAATTAGTAAGTGTGTAAATAGTTTATTTGAAAATTAAATAATTATTTGTGAAAAGGTATTTTGGTTATTAAAAAAAAAGGTTGTATTTTGGAAATTGGAAATTTAAATTAAAATAAAAATAATTTCATGCAATTGAAATTTGAGTTTTAAATTTAAATAAAATAAATTAAAAGGCATGCAATTTTGAAATGGGTAAGATTGCTGAGAAGTGGTGGAGAAGATATTGGCAACCACTTCTTGACAAGTGTGCCAGTGTAATTATTATGTTTGTTGAGGAAATTTGTTACGGAGGTAATATTGGATCTAGGAAATTACAGAGGTTATCCTGTTATTCACGGGAATTTTTTTTGGTATTTTGTAAAAAAAAAAATTTGGTATATGCTTTTTGGTTGATTTTGGAATTGGAAGATCTTTGGCTTTTGGTTGTCTTCTGGAATTGGTTCTTGGGAAGGAATTGGTAGCTATAGGCAACAAAGGCTTCAAGAGGGTTTCTTCATCAGATAGCAAAGGAAATCAGGTATTTTACTTGTAGATTTAATTTTTGTGGGTTTATGAAAGGAATTAGTTTAGTTTAAAATTCCTCTATTTCTCGTACAAAAATTGTTCCCTATGTTTTTGTTATGCGAAGAAATTATAGTTTCAAAAAAAAAAAAACCTTTGTAGCATATTTTCTGTAGATGGAAATTAAATTTTTCTGAAGGGAAATAACTGTTGAAAGAGAAATTAAACTTCTGGGTAATTTTGAATTGTACGGAAATATTGAGTGTTTTTCTCTTTGAAATCTCAGCTAAAATTTATTATTTCCCCCAATTTCCCTGTTGTTACTTCTCTATTTAACACGAAAACCCTTTTTAAATCTTCTAGAAAACCCTGTTGATATTTTAATAAATATATATATATTTATTTGTATAATTTTTTCTTCATATATAAATTCGATTGTGATAGTATTTTATTAAAATTTTGTTGAATCGCCATACTATACAGGCAAATTATTTTATTATTGATTTAATTTTTGGAAAATTTAAATTCGCCATTTTTATTTCCGTCTGTACGAAAATGTTGAATTGATTAAAAAAAAAAATTAAATTACAAAGGGGAGGGCCAAAACCCTCCCCACAGTTTATGGTGTTGGGCGCAGCCTAGCAAGGCTGTGTCCTCCCCATTGTAAGGCTGCGGATGTGGCTGAAGCCTTACCAGGGTTACTTTATATATATATATATATTTTATAAAAAAAAATAAACATTAATGTGTATGGCTTGGTTTATAAATTTGAGATTTAAAAATATGAATTTATTCTATATATATATCGAATATTTAATTTGATTCTTATAAATGCAAAATTTAGAAATTAATATATATATATATATTTAATATTTAATATATATATATATATTAAATTAAAATATATAAATATATAAATATATATATATTAATATTACTTTTAATTAAAAAGAATTTTTTTTTGTGATTAAAATATGGAAATATATAAGATATTTGATAGTATAAAAATATATTTGGTTTTCGTTTCTATGTGAAAATGAAGAAGAAATAAATAGAATTTATTCGAAGCAATTTTATTTGTCATGCAAGAAAAGAATTATTATTTTATTGCTATAATTTTTATGTAAATTCTTTTGAATGACTGGATTTAATAAATTCAAAAATTAGATATTTATAATTCTTGATTTGTTTTAATTGTGTTTTTCTGTTGGGCAAATTGGGAATGTCGTGATTGTTTAAGTCATCCAGACCTATTGTTAAATGGGGAATTGTGAATGTTAAGTTAAATTCTTATGTTAACTAAGGATGTGTACATGACTTTGCATGGTGGTTTGACACCTGTATTATGAACAATGATTGATGTTCGTTATAACACTGTTTGATCTTTTATATTGAATTTGGTTATAAGTACACTTTGTAAACATTAGTCAGAAAACTTAGATTCCATGTTATGTTTAGGGGAGTGGCTTTTTGTAAGGGCCGACACACAAAGTGGTGTCAGGGTAACTTACAGAGAGTTAGTAAGTCAGTGAAAATTAAAGAACATGGTAGTTAGATTAAAACACTTAACAAGATGTTTATGCCTCTCTTATGACTCTTGAGCTACTTCAGTCTTAAGTATAAGATGGGAAGGCCTGGAATGGCAAATCAGTGTCTTCTTTGTTCAAAAGACATTCGATTCCACAATAGTATTCAATAGGGGCCGGGTTTCGTAAGAGGTTACCAGGGTAACCCATGTTGGGGGCCGGAACCTAGGAAGAAACACCAGGGTAACCTTTGCAACGTTGTGATGACACTCCACCTAGAATAATAGATAACCCTGTGTATATAGTTCAATCAATTGTCTAAAATCTGGAAGCAATGTAACCAATAGTTTGTTGCGTACTAGTGTCTAGGGTTAGTAGATTAGGTCTAGGTAACCTTATTACTATCTCCTAGCACAGGGGGTGGACCTACGGGTACCACATGGTTGGGTGGAACATGCACCTTACTCCGTTGGGTCCCTAGTTTGATCATGGCATCGAGAGCTTCATGGATGGAGAGCTCGCACTTGGATCTTATGTGTACTTCCTCATTGTAAATTTTGTAAATTATGTATTTGAAAACATCCCTCAAATGTTGTGAGGTGAATAATGTAAATGTAATTGTAATCATTATTGAACTATCTCATCACATGGATGAGTATTGTATATTCTATTAAATGCAATGTATGAGACAAATTTGTATTTTATTATATCTTGAATGGAATTTTCAATGTTTTGCAATGTTTATCTTTATGTTATTAATTAAATGTGCAATGCGAAATACTTAAGTCACTTATGGAAAACTCAAAGTAGAGTAACGTCGCATAGCTTAATGAATGTATGCAACTAAATAACTTAATAATTAAACTTAAAAAAAAAATTATTACACCTTTATTACACAATTGCAACATTCTTAGGTTATTAAGACAGGGCATTAGAGATTGGTATCAGAGCCAAGGTTACAAACACTGGACGCTCTGGGTAATCACGAGCCCATTAGGTTGACCTAGTACGTAGTGTCGCAACTATTAGCCTTGGTTGAGTAGTATCTAAGAATCGTTATTGTTATGTGTAGGAACATGCCTAGGCAAGGAGGAAGAGGTCATGGTAGAGGTCGAGGTGGAGGCCGAGGGCCAATCCCTAGGGTTACTCCCCCTCTGAGTCCTCATCACAGTGATCATGCAGAACAATTGGGTCAGAGAAATGAGGGACAGAATCCCGAATAGTTTACAGTAGAGGGTTCTCAGATACATCCACTATTAGAGGAGGTCCTAACTCATCTTAGACCTAGACAGGTAGATGAGCAGGAGGTTGTTAGAGAGAGAGATAGATCTCCTAGGAGAGTAGATGACTTAGTGCATCAGGATTCTATTATTGCAGGACACATGGGAGATTTACTGAGGGCACGCCCTCCTACCTTTGATGGTATGGGAGGTAGTTTAGAGGTTGAGACCTGGCTACTGGATTTGGGTAGATGCTTTGCCATGCATCTTTACGGTAGCAATACCCATGCCAGATGCGCTATTATGCACTTGAGAGGATTCACCTCTACTTGGTGGCGCCTAGAGGAGCAGAAGCTCCACTTGGATATTGGTTATGTGTCTTGGGAGATGTTTCTCGAGAGGTTTAGAGCATGGTTCCTTTCGGAACACTGGAGGTAGCGTAGGGCTGACGAGTTCCATGATCTACGTCAGTTAGCTCTTTCTATAGAGCAATATGAACGTAGGTTCTATGAACTCAAGCAATATGCTGGTATTGGCGATGATGAGCCTATGCTAGCACAACATTTTATCAAGGGTTTAAATGCCCGCATCAGTGGTGGTGTCCAAGTCTTTGAGCCAAAGACTATGGAAGTCACGGTGGAGAAGGCTCGCATAGTAGAGGAGAACCTTATTATGGCTTTAGGTGGGCACACAAGAGTGCATATTGGGAGTGCTCCTACAACAGGTTTTGGTCCACAGGGTGGACAGGCACAGACAGGTGGTTCCTCTAGGAACCAACAGACACCCACAAAGGGTGGGCAGCAACAACAACAACGAACACCTCAAAAGAACAATAACCCTCAACCACAACAACAAAATAGTCCTCAATCAGGAAAGGGTCGCAACTAGTGGCGCAACAAGCGCAATAGGCAGGATCAGCCTACACAGAGTGCTCAGTCTACTATCAGTAGGGGTAGTTTCCAGTAGTCCAATGCACCTTCAGGTGGCAGAGGATTCAGTAGAGGCACAGGCACAGGTTGTTACTCATGTGGGCAGCAGGGACACATAGCTAGGCAGTGTCTAATGAGAGGTTCTACTAGATATGGGCCTCGACCTACAGTTTCAGAGCCTATGGTGGGAGATGCAGGATGAGCACATACAATATATGCTGTGGTTAATGACCGCCAAGCCGATCACCAGAACACGGTGGTTGAAACTTCAGGTAAGTTACAGGGTGTTAGTGTTTCTATACTTTTTGATTCTGGAGCCACTGACTCCTTTATTTCACTGACCATCATTGACCGTTGTGGTCTTGTGGCGGTAAAGCAAATTGGTAAGTGGCAAGTTGAATTCACCTCAGGAGTGAAAGTAGTAGTAGAAAACTTAGTACATAATTGTGAACTTAAAATTGGTACGTTAACTACCTTGGTAGATTTATATGTTACACCCTTAGGATCGTATGACATAGTTTTAGGTATGGATTGGTTAGCATCTTATCATGTTGTGATTGACTGTCGACTTAAGATAGTTAGTTTCATTAATGAATTAGATGCAAAAGTGGAAATCATAGGTATTCAAAGACCTATCTCTTTGCGGATGATATCTGCTATGCAATTAAAGAGATGTATTCATCAGGGATGTCAACTGTTTGCAACAATAGTTACTGATTTGGAAGAGGGTGAGAGTGGAGAGGTATCTCTTGATGATCATCCTATTCTTAGGGAATTCACAGATGTGTTTCCTAATGAAATTCCTGGAATGCCACCGAAGAGGGATATTGACTTTAGAGTAGACCTAGTTCCTGGAGCTGAGCCTATACCTAGAGCTCCTTATAGAATGATGACTCAGGAGTTAGAGGAATTTCGAATTCAATTAGAGGAACTATTAGAAAAGGGTTTTATTTTTCCAAGTGTTTCCCCTTGGGGAGCACCTGTCATCTTCGTAAAGAAGAAGGACAGATCTCTTAGGCTGTGTATTGACTATCGTCAATTGAACAAGGTTATGATTAAGAATCGTTATCCTTTGCCTAGAATCGATGATCTTTTTGATCAAATTAAGGGAGCTAATGTGTTCTCTAAAATTGATTTGAAATCTGGCTATCATCAATTATGAATCGCTAAAGCAGACATTCGTAAAACTGCTTTTCGAACTCGATATGGGCACTACGAATTCACAATAGTACCATTTGGGTTAAGGAACGCACCATCAGTATTCATGAGTTTAATGAATGGTGTATTTCATACGTACCTTGATTGCTTTTTCTTGGTATTTCTCGATGATATTTTAGTCTATTCAAGAAACATAAAGGAACATGAAGAGCACTTGAGACAGGTATTGCAATGTCTAAGGGAAAATAAATTGTATGCAAACCTGAAGAAGTGTGACTTCTTTCAAACTAAGATTAAATATCTTGGACATGTGATATCTGGAAAAGGTATTGTTGTGGATCCTTCAAAGATTCAAGCTATTGTAGATTGGCCCGTGCCTACTAATGTAGGTGAAGTTCGTAGTTTTATGGGTCTAGCTGGTTACTAAAGGCGGTTTGTAGAGGGATTTTTTAGAATTGGTCATCCTATTACTTCTCTTCAAAGGAAAGGGAAGAAGTTTGTTTGGACAGAGCAGTGTCAGTTGGCTTTTCAAACACTTAAAGAAAAGTTAACTAATGTGCCTATACTGATTGTTCCTGATCCTACTAAGGAATTTGTAGTATGTGCGGATGCATCCTTAGAGGGTTTGGGAGTAGTTTTGATGCAAGATGGGCATGTGGTTGCTTATGAGTCTTGCAAACTCAAAGATCACGAACTAAACTATCCCACTCATGATCTAGAACTAGCTGCGGTGGTGCATGCATTAGTTCGTTGGAGGCATTTCCTATTAGGTCATCATTTTGAACTTCATACTAATCACCGTAGTTTGCAATACATCTTTACACAACCTAACTTGAATGCTAGGCAAAGACGGTGGATGGAGTTCTTATGTGAGTACGATATTGAAGTAAAATATGTTCAAGGCAAAGAGAACGTAGTGGCTGACGCTCTTAGTCGTTGTAGACATGAGATCTCTGCAACTACTCTTGAAGTAGATTTGAGAGGTCAAATATTAGCTGCACTTTCTACTGATAGATTATATCAGGAAGTGAGGTCGGAGATTGAATCGGGTAGACCTTTAGAAGGTCGATTTGTAGGATATGTCCTAGAATCGGATGGTATATTACGGCATTTAGGTTGTATTTATGTACCACATGTTGAGAGTCTTTGTACATTAATTATGACTGAAGCTCATCGAGCTCTGTATTCAGCTCATCCAGGAGTCAAGAAAATGCATGTCGATCTTCGGCAATTGTATTTGTGGCCTGGTATGAAACGTGATATTGCTGATTATGTATCAAGATGTCTTGAATGCCAACGAGTTAAAGTTGAACATCAACATCCTGCTGGATTATTGCAGCCACATCTCATTCCCGAATGGAAATGGGATATTATATTCGTTGACTTTATTGTAGGGTTACCTACGTCATCACGTCGACATGATGCCATTATGGTAACTATTGACCATTTGACTAAGGTAGCTCACTTCTCTCCTATACGTTCATCATATAATGCTTCATCCGTAGCTAGGATATTTATGGAGGACATCATTAGGTTACATGGGATTCCTCATAGGATTATATCGGATAGAGATCCTGTATTTACTTCAGCCCTATGGACTTCATTACAACATGCTTTAGGTACCCAGTTGAAATTTAGTTCAACGTATCATCCTCAAACTGATGGACAAATGGAAAGAGTTAATCAAATATTAGAGGATATGCTTAGGATGTATGTAATGGACCAACAATCACGTTGGGAGGATTATCTGTACTTAGTAGAATTTTCTTACAATAACGGTTATTAGAGTTCCATAGGTATGCCACCATTTCAAGCATTATACGGTCGTCCTTGTCAAACTCCGCTTAGTTGGGATCGACTTGAGGATAGAGTATTACTAGGACCTGAGATGCTTCGAGACATGGAGCAACAGGTTGACCGTATTAGAGAACATTTGATAGCAGCTCAGGATAGGAAAAAGAAGTATGCCGATGTGCATAGGATAGACCGACAGTTTGCTGTTGGTGATAGAGTGTTTCTTCGAGTGCGACCGTGAAAGAGTCCAATCTGTTATGGAAAAGGCTCTAAGCTTGCGCCTCATTTTGTTGGGCCATTTGAGATCTTAGAGAGAATTGGTCCCGTGGCATATCGACTCACCTTACCACCCAGTTTGTCCCGTATTCATGATGTTTTTCATGTATCAGTTCTTAGACCATATCATCCTAACATATCTCATGTACTTGATTGGAATGCGTTACAGGTAGAGGACGGGCAGCTGGCTTTGGAGCCCGTGGCCATTCTACAGCACCGGACGCTCGGTCTCAGGGGTCAAGATGTTGATCAGATGAGGGTCCAATGGGATCCTAGCCATGAGGCTTCTGCTACTTGGGAGGATGTGACACGCATGAGGGAACTTTATCCCTATCTATTCACAGGCTTTCAGGAGCAAGCCTGATCCTAGGGGGGAGGATGTAGTACCCCTCCATTTATGCTTATGCTATTAGTTGTTATGTTTTCATACTGTTAGATTATGATACCTTGTTGGATATTTTGATTGCTGGTTTTGAGCGATAGTGGATTTATTCTGTGACATGATGATACATTGTTTGGTGATTATTAATTTTAGACATGATTTGATATAGTGTAGATGTGTAATTTCAGTTGATTAATGTTATGTATATGTTTATGATGGGCTAACTGTTAATTTATTTCGTCAGTATGATGTGACGTGTATTGGTGTGGAGAACAAAATCATATCTCTCGCTTGCGAGTGCCCTGTGATATCCGTGATTTTCTCTGCACAGTGTGTTTGTTTAATGCTTTATTTATATATATATATGCACGTTATTTGCTTGGTTGCAGGAATTGCAGGTACATGACACCGACTCCACCTGGGTATTCAGGTCTGAGCGTGTTTAGACTCAACGGATATGTTGATCGGGAGATAGTAGTTTGGTTTACCCTAGTCTAGCCTTTAACCTAGTCACTGTACATTGTTTGTTTTAGTTCAGAGTCATAGGATTGTTTTGTATTTTTCTGTTTGGATAAATTGTTTGAAAGGTAAATTTGGTTAATTTTTAATGATAATTTATAGTGTTTTAAAATATTGTTATTTAAATTAATTTTTAAATGTGGAAGAGATTAATTGCTTGATCATTTAATTAATTAATTAGCTTATTTGGTTAAATGGTTTGATCATAAAAAATTAAACTTATTTAATTAAATAAATAAATAAATAAAATTAAATTATTAAGTGTGTAAATAGTTTATTTGAAAATTAAATAATTATTTGTGAAAAGGTATTTTGGTTATTAAAAAAAAAGGTTGTATTTTGGAAATTGGAAATTTAAATAAAAATAAAAATAAATTCATGCAATTGAAATTTGATTTTTAAATTTAAAATGAAATAATTAAATACATGCAAAAATGAAATTGGAAGATTGCCGAGAAGTGGTGGAGAAGATATTTTGCAACCACTTCTCGACATGTGTGCTAGTGTAATTATTATGTTTGTTGAGGAAATTTGTTATGGAGGTAATATTGGATCTGGGAAATCACAGAGGTTATCTTGTTATTCACGGGAATTTTTTTTGGTATTTTGTAAAAAAAAAATTTTGGTATATGCTTTTTGGTTGATTTTGGAATTAGAAGATCTTTGGCTTTTGGTTGTCTTCTGGAATTGGTTCTCGGGAAGGAATTGGTAGCTACAGGCAACAGAGGCTTCAAGAGGGTTTCTTCATCAGATAGCAAAGGAAATCAGGTATTTTACTTGTAGATTTAATTTTTGTGGGTTTATGAAAGGAATTAGTTTAGTTTAAAATTTCTCTATTTCTCGTACAAAAATTGATCTCTGTGTTTTTGTTATGCGAAGAAATTATAGTTTCAAAAAAAAAAAAAAAAACCTCTGTAGCATATTTTCTGTAGATGGAAATTAAATTTTTCTGAAGGGAAATAACTGTTGAAAAAGAAATTAAACTTCTGGGTAATTTTGAATTGTACAAAAATATTGAGTGTTTTTCTCTTTGAAATCTCAGCTAAAATTTATTATTTCCCCCAATTTCCCTGTTGTTACTTCTCTGTTTAAAATGAAAACCCTTTTTAAATCTTCCAGAAAACCCTGTTGATATTTTAATAAATATATATATATATATATATATATATTTGTATAAATTTTTCTTCATATATAAATTCGATTGTGATAGTATTTTATTAAAATTTTGTTGAATCGCCGTACTGTACAGGCGAATTATTTTATTATTGATTCAATTTTTAGAAAATTTAAATTCGCCGTTTTTATTTCTATCTGTACGGAAATGATGAATTGATTAAAAAAAAAATTAAATTACAAAGGGGAGGGCCGAAACCCTCCCCACAGTTTATGGTGCTGGCCGTAGCCTGGCAAGGCTGTGCACAACAGCCCGTGGCTGCTGGGCGCAGCCTAGCAAGGCTGCATCCTCCCCATTGTAAGGTTGTGGCTGTGGCCGAAGCCTTACCAGGGTTACTTTATATTTAAAAAAAAAAAAAAAATAAACATTAATGTATGTATGGCTTGGTTTATAAATTTGAGATTTAAAATATGAATTTATTCTATATATATATATCGAATATTTAATTCGATTCTTATAAATCCAAATTTAGAAATTAATATATATATATATATATATATATATATTTAATATTTAATATATATATATATTAAATTAATATATATATATATATAGTATATATATATATATATATATATATATATATATATATATATATATAAAAATATATAAATATATATATATATAATATTACTTTTAATTAAAAAGAATTTTTTTTTGTGATTAAAATATGGAAATATATAAGATATTTGATAGTATAAAAATATATTTGGTTTTCGTTTCTATGTGAAAATGAAGAAGAAATAAATAGAATTTATTTGAAGCAATTTTTTTTGTCATGTACAAGAAAAGAATTATTATTTTATTGCTATAATTTTTATGTAAATTCTTTTGAATGATTGGATTTAATAAATCCAAAAATTAGATATTTATAATTCTTGATTTGTTTTAATTGTGTTTTTCTGTTGGGCAAATTGGGAATGTCGTGATTGTTTAAGTCTTCCAGACCTATTTTTAAATGGGGAATTGTGAATGTTAAGTTAAATTCTTATGTTAACTAAGGATGTGTACATGACTTTGCATGGTGGTTTGACACCTGTATTATGAACAATGATTGATGTTTGTTATAACACTGTTTGATCTTTTATATTGAATTTGGTTATATGTACACTTTGTAAACATTAGTCAGAAAACTTAGATTCCATGTTATGTTTAGGGGAGTGGCTTTTTGTAAGGGCCGACACACAAAGTGGTGTCAGGGTAACTTACAGAGAGTTAGTAACTCAGTAAAAATTAAAGAACATAGTAGTTAGATTAAAACACTTAACAAGATGTTTATGCCTCTCTTATGAATCTTGAGCTACTTCAGTCTTGAGTATAAGATGAGAAGGCCTGGAATGGAAAATCGGTGTCTTGTTTCTTCAAAAGACATTCGATTCCACAATAGTATGCAATAGGGGCCAGGTTTCGTAAGAGGTTACCAGGGTAACCCATGTTGGGAGCCGGAACCTAGGAAGAAACACTAGGGTAACCTTTGCAACGTTGTGATGACACTCCACCTAGAATAACAGATAACCCTGTGTATATAGTTCAATCAATTGTCTAAAATCTGGGAGCAATGTAACCAATAGTTTGTTGTGTACTAGTGTCTAGGGTAGGTAGATTAGGTCTAGGTAACCTTATTACTATCTCCTAGCACGGGGGGTGGACCTACGGGTACCACATGGTTGGGTGGAATGTGCACCTTACTTCGTTGGGTCCCCAGTTTGATCATGGCATCAAGAGCTTCATGGATGGAGAGCTCGCACTTGGATCTTATGTGTACTTCCTCATTGTAAATTTTGTAAGTTATGTATTTGAAAACATCCCTCAAATGTTGTGAGGTGAATAATGTAAATGTAATTGTAATCATTATTGAACTATCTCATTAGATGGATGAGTATTGTATATTCTATTAAATGCAATGTATGAGACAAATTTGTATTTTATTATATCTTGAATGGAATTTTCCATGTTTTGCAATGTTTATCTTTATGTTATTAATTAAATGTACAATGCGAAATACTTAAGTCACTTATGGAAAACTCGAAGTAGTGTAACGTCGCATAGCCTAATGAATGTATGCAACTAAATAACTTAATAATTAAACTTAAAAAAAAAATATTACACCTTTATTACACAATTGCAACATTCTTAGGTTATTAAGACGGGGCATTACAATTCCTATTACAAACTTATTTTATGGTATAGTGTCAAAAATATATATACCTAGTTTTATGAATAATTAAACACGTTGAATTGCTTCGTAGATTTATGCAAATAGAAATCTCTTGTTCTTTTAGCATTGGTCACCAGATCTACTTTGTATTTTGGCCAATCCTTAAAGATGTAATAAATTTCAAGTTAAAATCTAGAGTCTTGTGTGGATGTGGTAGATTATCTTTATTTTTTGATAGTCTAGATGTCATTTAGGTCCTTCTCCATTTATTGTATTAAGCTTAATGAACCACTCTAGTATTGACTATTGATTATTTATTTTTATTTTTTTGATAGGTAAGAGAGATATATTGTATTCATTTCAAAAGAGAAAAATTTACAAAGTTCTGGTCCTCCTGGGAAAATTTCGAAGACTACCCGTAGAACATACCATACCAAATTGTGACTACCACAAAGAAACCTTGATACATTACTGAGACTGACCAATCCAACCCATACTTAAACATGGAGGTGACGCATACTATTAACCAATTTACCGACCCTTGCCACAAAAGAACTGCACTTATAGACAACCATTACTAAAAAACCTACCCTACATTCCAACCCCGACCCACCAACCTTCCAAGCTTTTACCATACATTCTATTAAGAAAACACATAGAAATCCCTTTTCCAAGATGAATTTACAACTGGAGTCAGTCAGAATTTCTTCTTGAGAAATTTGGCCCAACAAATACCAAGTGCCTGTGTTCTAACAATTCCATACCAGAGATATCCAAAATAAATGGATAGAACCTTACTAGATCCTCTGGGTCATTGAGGAGAACCAAGTCTCGAGGGCGAGGAATGCCTTTGCCCATGGAAGCCATAGCCAATGCCCTTTCCAAACCTACCAACATATCTTTGTGGAAGAGCCTCTTCATAATAACCCAAAAATCTACCTTAGAAACACCAATATCCAACAAACTGGCTAAGACACGAGAAGAAATGTCTGAGTCGAATTAGTACCCTTCTACATTCTACATAAAACCTTTCCCCTCAACACATTTAATTATCGTAAATGTGAGATATTTCAGGTGCCTTTTCAAATGCTACAGCCGAAGTGGTGTGACCTTTCCTTGAAAGGACATCTAACGTTTAGAACTCTTCAACTAGACTGGAGTGACCATGCCACCCATTTCTAACTCTTGCACCAAGACTAGCAAGGTAAATCTACTCATGACCATATGAAATGTAGAACCAACGATTAGAAAATGGTGTTACCACAACAAAAAAAAGGATATTAAACACCACTCAATAGCATCAAGCCCATCCTCACATGCACGACAATGAATGCGAATGGGCTAGAAAGAATCCAGTGAAGGACGTCACACCACTCCAAATACCAGTGGGAAATAATGAGAGAAGATCGCTCTAGATTATTCCCTGAACCATGTGATTTATTGCAAACTCAACCCAAAACCACAATCCTTTGCCACCCGACCACTTCATGCACACATGTAGAAGATGAAGTGGTGCCTACCCTACCACCCACTAGTATTGATTATTTTTTTACTTCTTCATTTATACAATATTTTTCAAATAAAATAATTCATGTGGATATAGACTAAAATTTCTAGGGATATAATTATGAGATTAAATCTACAAAAATGATAAGAATATGAAATTTCTCACATCACTTAATAAAGAGGCTAGCTCCATATTTTCTCTTTTCATATTGATACCAAATTGGATGTATTATATTTGATAGGAATGCCTAATAACCTAATAGTTTAGGTATCATTTGATAGTTAGAAGAGGATCTTAAATTTGTGTCAAGGATTGATTATATAGAATAAGCCTTCACCTATTACTTGACCAAATATAAATAGTTCCCAACTCTTAGTTCAATCCTCATTTATTCTTGTAATTTCACTCCTCCACTACTACAATTATATTACCCCAACTTAGGCCAAATTTTCTTGAGTTTTTCTTAGGTTCACTTTGTTATCCCGAGATTTTACCCTTCAATCAATTTATCTCAATTTTTTACCCTTTAGTCAACTATCCTACTTGCTCCTTGTATGACCTCAATGTAGTACCTCTAAGTAAATTAACATACAATATAAAACATTCAAAGTTCCTATTCTTAGAGGAATTTGTCACAAAATATACACACAAATACAAGGAATATACTTTTATAATTGAATCCAATTTACATGAATATGGATAAATTATGTTCACATTTAATCATCAAGATATGATTTAGACCTATACCTTCTATAGGCCTTCTTTGGGTCTCATATTCTCAAATTTAATTTACTTATCAACATGTTTGATATTCTTCACTTGAATGGTACATGTTTATATAAATTCATTAGCCTCTACCAATTCAGACCACCTAATACTTATACTAGAGTTTTGAGTTCTTCCTCCTTTAATCCTATTGGCTTGTAAAGTTGACATCTTTAAATTTAAAATACTCATCTAAGATCTTCATATGTTAGGGAAAATATGAAAATATTGTGATCTTTCTAGGCCATGAAAAATATTTAACTTAAAGTTTGATTGGGTCTACTTATGTAAAAAATTATTTATGATGGAAAAGGTTTTAGAAGAAACACACTAGGTAGATGTAACTTAGTACCATTCAAATAAAAAAAGAAACATTATGGTATTGTTTACCTTGACCAAATAATATGAGACATTGGCTAGAATAAAGAAAGAAAAAAAGGAAAAAAACTAGAGTATGTATGATTCACAAAAAAGGTGAGCTTTATTACGTGAAGAATGTATGAAAACACTGAAAGATAAATGATGAGAAATATCATCTAATTCCTTACTATCCTCAATGGTGCTAGGTTGAGCAAAATAAACAATAAAATCATGTGCAAAATCCATAAAATAAATGTAAAGAAAAAATATGAATCAAAGAATTACAATTCTTTACCATTCAAATGGAGTCTAAATTCACCAATAAACAAGGCATCATCCAAATATTCATAATTAGCAAACATTATTGATTTAAAATGTAAATAAAAAATTTAATATCATGATCATCATGTAACAATTCCTCACTAAGAGTAATATTATTTCCATGTAATGTATCACTAAATGAAAGATCATCATAATTATCAATAGGGATAAAGTGGAACATAAAAGAGTGATCATTATGAAAGATATATTCATGTATAAAAAAGGTATAATATCATATAGTGTGGCTCTATGGTCATTGGATCTATCATGAAATTTAGGAGAAATAACATCATAAGTACTAACCTCATTAGTATCCATCACATCCTAGGTGCATTAAGTACACATTCCTATCACTATAACAAGCCATATTTGAAATAATCTCAATATGAAACTCAAGAACAAGTCAAATGGGTGTCTAAAATGAAAGGATAAGGACTCACCAACACAATGGAGGAGGGAAAATCATGTATTGTGATAAAATAACACCTCCAAAGAAAATACATCCTCATCTATCACATTCAATGTCATGATAATATTAAGAATAAAAGTTTCGTGTGTCACAAAAGAAGGAAACTATATTAATATAAAAAATATTTGTGCACATATATGTGGAAGTTGAGTCCCATAATACAAGATCTATTAATGAAACACAAACATGTAGGCATGGCTTGGAGGGATTTAAGTAAGAAAAATCATAAAGTGATAATTTGAATGATATAAGAATGACCTAAGGTTTGATATATAAAAAATGTTCAATCAATAATTATATCTAAAACATGATGGAATGCAAACCCTAATGGTCAAAGCAAGGTTGGGTAAGGTGGAAGAAATATAAGATTAGGCAAGAATAAGTAAAACCCTAAAATAAGTAGAACAATGAATGAAAAAAGGACTAAAATCAAACCCTAGGAAATTATTATATAAAATATAAGAAATTAAATAAGGATCTAGATCCCTAACAAAGGAAAATAAACCCTAAGGAAACACCATAGGTCATGTACTAAAAATGTTAGGTTCACCAAATATATAAAGAAAATAAAATTGTTTTATATGCTTTGCATAAACTATCTAGGATGATTAAATAAATTCAATAATTAACCTAGATAATAGAGCTAGGACACAATTTATTGAAATAAATGTATTGAGATTAAATGAGTGATTAGGTATACTTATCTATAAATTTGATGATGAATATTTATTATCAATGAACTATTTTGGATCAATTTACAACTATGAAAAAAATGATTACCTCAATCTAATGAATATATTAAAATTTGAATTACCATAAAAATGATGTAGATCAATCACGAACCTTATGGATTTGATCTTGACTATAGTAAAATTGATCAAATGCATATAATCTCTCTAAGCCATGTAAAACTAATCTAACACAGGGTACACTTAAGGATATATTTTTCTTCACCATCAATATATCTAAATTGGCTCTAGTGTAGTGTCTATAGATATTGGTCCTTTTGTTGTTACACTTTAGTAGGAAACTTTTCCCCTTAATATTTTTGGCTTGGTAGTTTGGCTACCCCTTTTTATCCATCAATCACCACCTCATTTCCTAGTATTCACATCTTATTTCAGATGCCTTAGTTTTAATATAATTCCTTGGAAATATTGTCATTATCTTCTCTATCCAAACTATTTTGTATTTTCATTAAGCTATTTATGCTAACAATTTAGGCTTTCCTATTGTCACTACATTTGACACTTGGCATCAACTCCTATGTGTTATTGGTTTATACATGTACATCATCACCATGCTCAACAATACTCTCATCCCTTGAAATAAAATAATCCCCTTCAAAACTTAGCTTGCCAATCTATATCACCAAAAACCTATATATTTGTATGAATACATGACTTGTATTGGGTTATTTATAAGAATAGGTACTTGAACATAATTTAATATGAAATATTATAATCTTGGTCCATTGGTATATAATCACTTATCAAGTTCTAGTGTATTTATTTTAAATTGATCTATAATCATGGGTCTAATTAAAAAGTATTCTAAGCCTAGTGATCCTTGATTGAAGGTCTTGTCTTGTTTAAAATCAAGGCAATATTAGTCTAAAATATACATAGGTAGATTAGCTAGAATATTATCTTAAATGCTCATAACTCATCCAAGTATATCATTTACTTGAAACATTACAAACAAGTGATACATTTGCTAATTCATGTTCATTTAAATGTTCAATCATCATGTTCTAGAACTAATTAATTTATTATTTTAGGTTGATTTATGTTGATGTATATGCATTTCAATCTTCTCATCCTTGTATCTAGTGGTCAAATTTGATGTTTCCATTAGTAACCTCATTAAATTTGGTAGTTTTATTTCATGGATCTTGTCATTGGTAACCCTTTAGGTTGCATTTTCAGATTTATATATGGTTGGTTAAGTGTGTTGTTTGTGCTTTAGTCAAGTCAATTCCTCTATGCCGGTTACATTTTCTAAGACAAGGAATGCATTCTATGTTGAAAAATTCATGCATCTAGGTTAGAAATACATGACCTTATCAAGGATGAAACCATAAGATGAAATAAAGCATAGGAAACATAAAGATCAATATTTTTTTTCCAAATTAGTTTATATTCCTTAACTTTTCACACCCATTTTATTTGTGACCTATATTCATCTCTCTTTTCTTTTAACTTATCATGTTACTTGGGAATAAACAAACTTTTAGGTCCATATAAAAAGTATTTATTGTCTTATAACTTGGTGATTCCTCTTACCTAGTAATCCAAAAAATAGTACCTGTGCATACCATAAGACAATCTTGTTTCAAAATAAAATCTACACCATCCATAAGTAAATCAATAGAGAATAAGGAGCCTATAATTAACAATAATAATTTCAATCACATAACTAGTAACCCTTAACCTTCAACTTAGTCTAGTTCAAGTTTTTTTCCAAGATGAAGAAGAAATCAAGTGAATCTTTTTAAATCTTTTGTTACACACTTGGTCATCCTACATTTTAGTGTACATTTATAGAATGGATACATTAGAGAAAGCCATTCATCAACATAAAACTTATATTTCTTCATCATCTTTAACTAATAAAATATGATATCTTTTTAATAGAGTTTTGGGTGCCTCTTCTGGAAGAGTTTGATACTTGATAAATAAGAGCTTCTCTCCATAGGATTCATTCTCAAGAGATTCTTAATTCTTATTTGAATACTAGCACTTAAAAGATTTATCATTGGAGACTCTACTTAAATTGTTTTCTTAGGATATGGCATGATTTGATTATAAGATCCAGGTAAATCAATGGTGTATTGTGTATTGATTTTTAGGGCCCATAAATATAATCTTTGTTGGATATGATCCCTTGAATATTGGCCACCTCCTAGACTATTGCATGTAGTCACTCCTCCACCTCTTCAATAGTTTCCAAAGATTCCAAAGATTAATATTTAAACCTATAATGGGAAAAAGAAGCATCTATGACATGGGAAAAATTATTAAAATTAATCTTTAATCCTCATGTGTTTCTCTCAAATGTAATTCTTCCTCAACGCCTTTGTCAACTTCTTGTCTTAAATAATTTTATAAATGTTTAAGAGACAAGCATTAACATGGAAATGCTCTACAACTTCAACAAAATCCCATCCTAGAACCTCTTTAATGTGATTGGTAATATCTCCACCTTATAAGAATAATACCATGTTATCCTAGTAATCTATTATTTCTCCCAATAAATCTATTTAGAAAATCTCTCCAACCAATCAAATGTGGAGTTCATTTTTTATCTAAATAAAAAAGGTAGAGTGGGTAGATGGAAAATAACGAGTGTAGGCAAAGAAGCTACATATTTTGGCATGAATAAATTGTAGGAATCCAATTATATAACCTTTAATTATCATCCCATAATTTGTGACTCATTCATCCCACTTCAGGTTATTAATGGAATGAAAGGGGAAAAATCATTTAAGGAGTTACATGCCACATGATTATATGATCTAGAATTTTTTTCATATAATTTCTAATTATTAAATCATTCATGCTATAAATCCCTTTATTTGAAAAGAAACATGTTGTCTTGTTTCCTTCATGGTAGCAACATAGTTAGAGAATAATTTTAGTGAATCAAGGATTTCCCATGCCTCATACAGTATGATGTTTTTCTTCTAATTGATCAATTATATTTTCATGATGCTAAATATATTTTGCATTGAATATCCTTCAATGATGACTAAATTGATTTTACATGATCATCAATGTTAAGTAATGATGCTTTCCCTTTATTACTATTTCTAGGAAATAAATCTTAGATGCAACCTTTATCAAGATTTTTTAAGTCTTTAATTGTACATTTTGTACTAGAGTGTCCTAGGTTTCCCCTCAAAGAACCATCAAAATTAAACTGTCACCTAGTTTCTTATGGAGGAATCTATCTAATATGATCTCTACAAGGGTGATATTTGAACCTAAGAATTATAAATTCATAAATATAGTAAATTAAATAAGTAAAATGTTTAGAAAATTAAATAAAATAGTGATTTTTTTTTTAATGAAAAACTATGATAGATGTTGAATGTTTTTTTGTTAATGGTATGAAAATATTATTGATGAGTAGATGAATTATTTGAACTAGTGAATGCTCTATTTCAAATTGATTTACTTGTTGCACAAAATTGTTTAGCAATATATGTATCTAAGTTACATTAAATTTATTGAATGTGTGTATGCACTTTCAAGAACCATTATCTAGATATCTAGTGTTCATGTTTAATACATTCTATATCATGTGCACACTTGTAAATTTATTTAGAATTGTTTTAGATTTCTATTCCCTAGATCTAGATATATTAAACAAAGGCCTCATTACTCCTTTAGGTGTGCATACATATCACATGGATAATGCATCTGTTCCACCTCCAAAAACACTGTTTGCAAATACTAATAGTGAGATTAAGAGATTGAGAGACTCATTAATAGATTGTACAAACACAAGCATATAATCAAAAGTTTTCATGTCCATATTACAAAGCCTAGAACAAATAAGAGATGAACTTGGGAATATACTAGTGCATATTCCCATGATAGAGTAGTTGATATTCTTTCCCACATGTGGGAAGAAGTACATGGTGAGTTTCCCTTTAAACAAATACATGATGTTGTGACCAAATAAATGATTAATTTTTTTTTTCTATTCTATCAAAATAAATGTAAGGTGAGGGGAGATCAGGTCACCAAATTTGTGGATTGTGCTATGGCCCCATTGATCTACCCATGATTTCTTGCAGCACATGGTCAATATCCAAACAATGACCAAATTCCATTATATTTTGTTTAGTAGTTGTATGTTGAGGTCCATTTGGGCCTCAAATTCAACTACTTGGACATTCCACCATATGTTGGTCAAGGGTGTGGTAGGATTTCCGATAGGCCCACCTATCATCAAGCAGATATACCAGCCCCGATGTTTAGGGAATTGGTTGGTGGTAGGTCTCCTACTCTCACCCTAGCTCTGGCCCCCTTAGCAGATCAAGTTGTTGCTTCCCAAAAGGAAGCAAATGACAGTGCAGGTGACATTGCAGTTGTGACCACTAGGATATCTACTGATCATGTGGGTTAGTATTTGATGTCTAGACATTCACAATCCACACCATTTGCAACACAACATAACAACATGGATCATTTTACAGCAACGGGCATCCCTACACCCACACAACTTGATGGACTTATAGGAGTTATGGCATACCGGACTATGCATTGTTTGGATGAGGACCTCTTGGAGGCATATGCCTTCATCGTATCAGACTATGGGATCACTAATGAGAAGGTCAGAGGTTGTTTTGCTTTAGGAGTTCATTCACATCCAGGATCCCATCACTCTCAGTCCAACACTAGTGCACATCAGGATCCACCTATAGATCATTCAACTGCTGCACAAACTATGAGTTTTATGGATTTGTTGACTGGTCCTGGTTCATCATCGCTGATGCCATCTTAGCTGCATAGTCCCCTTCACTCATCATTTAGGGCATGAAATGCGACAAATCAGATGGATGTAGATCTTGACTCATCTCTTGAGCATTTGGATCTCATTCAAATGATCGTTTGACTAGGAGTCAACATTCATATTGGGCCCTGCACTAGATTTATGATCTCTATTACATTT
>VDFB02175055.1:0-116832 GCA_007258455.2 Sequoia sempervirens | reverse complement strand
GTCCTCTACCTGTAATGCATTCCAATCAAGTACATGAGATATGTCAGGATGATATGGTCTAAGTACTGATACATGAAAAACATCATGAATACGAGACAAACTGGGTGGTAAGGCGAGTCGATATGCCATGGGACCAATTCTCTCTAAGATCTTGAATGGTCCTACAAAACGAGGCACAAGCTTAGAGCCTTTTCCATAACAGATTGGACTCTTTCACGGTCACACTTGAAGAAACACTCTATCACCAACAGTGAACTGTTGATCGATCCTATGCACATCGGCATACTTCTTTTGCCTATCCTGAGCTGCTATCAAATGCTCTCTAATACGGTCAACCTGTTGCTCCATATCACAAAGCATCTCAGGTCTGATTAACACTCTATCCTCTAGTCGATCCCAACTCAAAGGAGTTCGACAAGGATGACCGTATAATGCCTGAAATGGTGGCATATCTATGGAACTCTGATATCCATTGTTGTAAGCAAATTCTACTAAATACAAGTAATACTCCCAACGTGACTGTTGGTCACGTACATCCTAAGCATATCCTCTAATATTTGGTTAACTCTTTCAGTTTGACCATCAGTTTGAGGATGATAGGCTAAACTAAAGTTCAACTGCGTACCTAAAGCACGTTGTAACGAAGTCCATAAGGCTGAAGTAAATACAGGATCTCTATCCGAAATAATCCTACGAGGAATCCCATGTAATCTAACGATATCCTCCATGAATATCCTAGCTACGGATGAAGCATTATATGATGATCATATGTAATACCCCTCATACTATTTAGACTTATTAATTTCTATGCTTTAACTTGATACTATGATGATTCTATTAGGGTTTGATTTGGTTGGTTGTAGTTTGATGATGTTGTTATCCCTTTAGTGGACATAATCGGTTGATATGACATTATTAGTATGATTGATGATACTCTGTGTGTCGTTTGGATTATTTGTTTATTTAAATGATTTGTCATTTATGTTTATATGCCAATGTGATGAATGCTATGGTGATGTTATTTAATTCAGTATTATTATATGATGCAGTAGTTTAATATCATGATCAATTTGGTTAAAAATGTTAGCTCATTATTGATATTATAATTGTTAGAATAGATTAGGTGAGAGGACAGTGTACCATCACTCGTTCACGAGTGCCCTGTTACACTACAACTCCTTCTCATGATAGGATGTTGATTATATATATACATGTACTACTTGACGTTTATTTGGATGCAGGATTGCAAGAATAAGTCTCGATTCCACCTGCTTCGGCAGGACAGGGCGAGCAATAAATTAACCCAATGGGTAAAAGTTGAAAAAGGGAGTAGGCTTGGAAGTGTCCCCGTCCCAAGTCTGTCGTCGGTTGTGAGTCATGGTGTTTTGACTGAAGTTTTGTCTTTGTCGTGTATGTAGTTCCACTGTTGAGTATTTGTTTTATTCTTGGTTAGTGTTTAACTAATTAATCGTATTTCATAAAATAATGAATTAATGTTTCATTGTCATTTGTTTTAATTGAGAGTTAGAAAAATGTTAAAATTAAATACATTATAAATTAAAAATGATTTAATTAATTAAAAGTGCAAATAATTATAATTAAATTAATATAGTTGAGAGTAATTAAATATTATTTTTATTAATATTTAATTAAAGATTCATGTGAAGATAATATCTAAATTAAATAAATTATTTTATTAAAATTTTGGATATGTGTGAGCTTTTAAAAGCTGAAAAAGGACCAATAGGAAAGGAGGCTTTTTGAAAAAGAAAGCGGAGGAGTTTTATTTGATTTTTATCTTAGATTTATTGTTGTACTTGGGATTTATTATTTTGGATGGGGGATTATTCACACAAAAGTTCTGCTCTGTAGTTTTGGATCTAGAAAGGAAAAATAAGAGAGATAGTTTTAGTTTTGGAGGTTTTTGCGAATTTAAAAAAAAGAACAGATTGTTTAGAAGAACGTTGAAGGAAGAAGATCGAGAAAAGAGAGCGGTAGGTGGGGATCGGGAGGAGGCTACAGGTGGGATTCTCCTTTAGACAAAGGATCGAGTTTCCTTTTATATTATTAATACTTTGTAGGTTTGTAAAGTAAAATAATTTCTATGTTTTCCAAAAATTGTTTGAATGAATTTTTGATGTTTTGAAAAGCATTGTTAAGTGTTTAAAACTCACTTGAATCTTCTGTGAAAATTATAGTGGAACCTTGTTTTAAGAATTGTTCAACATAGGTTAATAGAAACTAGTGTGGTTGAAATATAAAAAATCATTTACATGCGAAAATTGAATTTTCATGTTGAATCTATATTAGTACAAAAAAAATGTTGTTGCTATATTGTGATTACGAGATCTCTACTTAAAGATATAATAATTTTATGTATATCTATACAAAATTATATACTCACCGGATATTATTATTTGATTGAAACATTGGAATGGATATCTTTATAGAATTTTATTTATTGGGATATTTTCGTTTATATGAATATTAAATAAAATATATTAGTAATTATTTGTGGTGTAATAATCCCATTCAAGCCATGTATTTGTCGGAATCTTGTGTTATAGTTGATTATGTTGAGTTGTATCTATCGAAACATGTAACACTTTATAATAGTTATAATTCCATGTATTGTCATATGTGCATATGTTATTAATATGGATACAGTTAATGGATATTGTATGATGGAATGGGAATGAATATAGATTTGCGTAGTGGAGTGGTATTGTTATCTTATTATAGTGTTATGGAGCTGGTGGTCGTAATGTACGTGTACCCCATTGGAACTAGTTGTGTCTTATAATACATTGTTATGTTATAATAATTAGTATATTTATTATATGTTACTCTTTTAAAAATTATTCTATTGTTATTAGTTCTTTGGGGTTAGCCGTATGAGTGTGGCTTGGTATCGAGCCCAAGTTTAACCTGGGTGCCACAGGATAATGTGGACTCTGTTAAGTTGTTAGTTGCGTGGAAAGGTAATACTCGGGCATTATGAAGGTCATGGCGTTGACCTAAGGTGCTTTGTTGTTCGTTAGTCTATGTTTTCCTTTTTGGGTTGACCTAACTTGGCTACCCAGAAGTTATTGTTACATGGTGTAGGTCCAATGGTGCAGGAAACTAGTGGAAGGGATAGGACCCTCGGTGTAGTGTACAATGCACTGATATCCTTCCTACTGGAATAATGCATTATGGACAATTGTGTTGTGGGTGAATTTTGTGTGTTGTGTGTGGTGGATGACAACCAACTTTGTTGTTATGTCCACCCTTGTATGTTTTCTTGTGCTTTACCTCATTGTGCAAGCGATTTCTTGATTGACCCTATGTGGTTTTGGAGTTGCTTTTGTGTGTTATATTGTATGGAATTATGGAATATGGTAATAGGAAATGAATGAATATGTGGTTAGTTATAGATATTTGTGGCATGTTCTCTGCGTGGTTGTTGTGTGCTTACTCTTATCTATTTAATGGCTTCCAGGAGTAAGCCATGTCCTAGGGGGAGGATGTAATACCCCTCATACTATTTATACTTATTAATTTCTATGCTTTAACTTGATACTATGATGATTCTATTAGGGTTTGATTTGGTTGGTTGTAGTTTGATGATGTTGTTATCCCTTTAGTGGACATAATCGGTTGATATGACATTATTAGTATGATTGATGATACTCTGTGTGTCGTTTGGATTATTTGTTTATTTAAATGATTTGTCATTTATGTTTATATGCCAATGTGATGAATTCTATTGCGATGTTATTTAATTCAGTATTATTATATGATGCAGTAGTTTAATATCATGATCAATTTGGTTAAAAATGTTAGCTCATTATTGATATTATAATTGTTAGAATAGATTAGGTGAGAGGACAGTGTACCATCACTCGTTCACGAGTGCCCTATTACACTGCAATTCCTTCTCACGATAGGATGTTGATTATATATATACATGTACTACTTGACATTTATTTGGATGCAGGATTGCAGGAATAAGTCTCGATTCCACCTGCTTCGGCAGGACAGGGTGAGCAATAAATTAACCCAATGGGTAAAAGTTGAAAAAGAGAGTAGGCTTGGAAGTGTCCCCGTCCCAAGTCTGTCGTCGGTTGTGAGTCATGGTCTTTTGACTGAAGTTTTGTATTTGTCGTGTATGTAGTTTCACTGTTGAGTATTTGTTTTATTCTTGGTTAGTGTATAACTAATTAATCGTATTTCATAAAATAATGAATTAATGTTTCATTGTCATTTGTTTTAATTAAGAGTTAGAAAAATGTTAAAATTAAATACATTATAAATTAAAAATGATTTAATTAATTAAAAGTGCAAATAATTATAATTAAATTAATATAGTTGAGAGTAATTAAATATTATTTTTATTAATATTTAATTAAAGATTCATGTGAAGATAATATCTAAATTAAATAAATTATTTTATTAAAATTTTGGATATGTGTGAGCTTTTAAAAGCTGAAAAAGGACCAATAGGAAAGGAGGCTTTTTGAAAAAGAAAGCGGAGGAGTTTTATTTGATTTTTATCTTAGATTTATTGTTTTACTTGGGATTTATTATTTTGGATGGGGGATTATTCACACAAAAGTTCTGCTCTGTAGTTTTGGATCTAGAAAGGAAAAATAAGAGAGATAGTTTTAGTTTTGGAGGTTTTTGTGAATTTAAAAAAAAGAATAGATTGTTCAGAAGAACGTTGAAGGAAGAAGATCGAGAAAAGAGAGCGGTAGGTGGGGATCGAGAGGAGGCTACAGGCGGGATTCTCCTTCAGACAAAGGATTCCAGGTTTTCCCCTTTTATATTATTAATACTTCGTAGGTCTGTAAATAAATCTGATTTCTATGTTTTCAAAAATTGTTTGAATGAATTTTTATGTTTTGAAAAGCATTGTTCGTGTTTAAAACTCTCGAATCTTCTGTAGAAAATTATAGTGGAACCTTGTTTTAAATTGTTCAACATAGTTTAATAGAGAAAACTAGTGTGGTTGAAATATAAAAATCATTTCTGTTTGAAAATTGAATTTTCATGTTAGATCTATATTAATTTATAAAAAATCTGTTGTTATATTGTGATTCTAAATCTCTGCTTAAATATATAATTTTATGTATATCTATACAAAATTATATATACAGATATTATTATTTGATTGAAACATTGGAATGGATATCTTTATAAATTTTATTTATTGGGATATTTTCGTTTATATGAATATTAAATAAAATATATTTAATTAATTATTTGTGATGTAATAATCATTCAAGCCATGTATTTATTCAGGATCTTGTGTTATAGTTGATTATGTTGTGTTGTATCTATCAAAACATGTAACACTTTATATCGTTATAATTCCATGTATTTTCATATGTGCATATGTTATTAATATGGATACAGTTAATGGATATTTTATATGATGGAATGGGAATGAATAGATTTACGTAGTAGATTAATTATTGTTATCTTATTATCGTGTTATGGGTTAGTGTAGTCATGTCACTTCGTGTACCCCATTGGAACTAGTTGTGTCTTATAATACATTGTTATGTTATAATAATTAAGTATATTTATTATATGTTACTCTTTTAAAAAAAAATTATTCCGTTGTTATTAGTTCTTTTGGGGTTCGCACGGCGAGGCGTGACAGCTTGGTATCAGAGCCCAAGTTTAAACACTGGGTGCCCTGGGATAATGTGGACCCATTAAGTTGTTAGTTGCGTAGGTAATACTCCAGGCATTATGAGTCATGGCGTTGACCTAGGTGCTTTGTTCGTTAGTCTATGTTTTCCTTTTTGGGTTGACCTGACTTGGCTACGCAGAAGTTATTGTTACGTGGTGTAGGTCCAATGGTGCAGGAAACTAGTGGAAGGGATAGGACCCTCGGTGTAGTGTACAATGCACCGATATCCTTCCTACTGGAATAATGCATTATGGACAATTGTGTTGTGGGTGAATTTTGTGTGTTGTGTGTGGTGGATGACAACCAGCTTTGTTGTTATGTCCACCCTTGTATGTTTTCTAGTGCTTTACCTCATTGTGCAAGCGATTGCCTGATTGACCCTATGTGGTTTTGGAGTTGCTTTTGCGTGTTATATTGTATGGAATTATGGAATATGGTAATAGGAAATGAATGAATATGTGGTTAGTTATAGAGATTTGTGGCATGTTCTCTGCGTGGTTGTTGTGTGCTTACTCTTATCTATTTAATGGCTTCCAGGAGTAAGCCATATCCTTGGGGGGGAGGATGTAATACCCCTCATACTATTTAGACTTATTAATTTCTATGCTTTAACTTGATACTATGATGATACTATTAGGGTTTGATTTGGTTGGTTGTAGTTTGATGATGTTGTTATCCCTTTAGTGGACATAATCGTTTGATATGACATTATTAGTATGATTGATGATACTCTGTGTGTTGTTTGGATTATTTGTTCATTGTTTTATTTGTTTATTTAAATGATTTGTCATTAATGTTTATATGTCAATGTGATGATTTTATGATGTTATTTAATTCAGTATTAGTATATGATGCAATTGTTTAATAATTAGTTATGATGCAGTAGTTTAATATCATGTTATCTTATGTCAATTTGGTTAGAAATGTTAGCTCATTATTGATATTATAATTGTTAGAATAGATTAGGTGAGAGGACAGTGTAGCATCACTCGTTCACGAGTGCCCTGCTACACTGCAATTCCTTCTCACGATAGGATGTTTGATTATATATATATACATGTACTACTTGACGTTTATTTGGATGCAGGATTGCAGGAATAAGTCTCGATTCCACCTGCTTCGGCAGGACAGGGCGAGCAATAAATTAACCCAATGGGTAAAATGTTGAAAAGGGAGTAGGTTTGGAAGTGTCCCCGTCCCAAGTCCATCGTCTGTTGTGAGTCGTTGTGTTATGACTGAAGTTTTGTCTTTGTCTTTATGTAGTTTGACTGCTGAGTATTTATTTAATTATTGGTTAGTTTTTAATTAATTAATCGTATTTCATAAAATAATTAATTAATGTTGCATTGTTATTTGATTTAATTGCGAGTTAGAAAAATATGAAATTTAAATATATTGTAAATTTAAAATTATTTAATTAATTATAGTGCAAGAAATTAAATTAAATTTATATTGTTGAGAATAAGCAGATATCTTTTTATTAATATTAAATTCGAAAATCATGTGAGGATAATATCTAAATTAAATAAATTATTTCAATTAAAATTTTAGATAACTGTGAGCTTTTAAAAGCTAGAAAAGGGCCAATAAGGAAGGAGGCTTTTTGGAAAAGAAAGCGGAAAAAGATTTATTGATTTTAATTAGTGATTTATTATTATTTTTTTTTTTCAGAGACACAAGTTTGGGGGCTCTGTTGTTTTTTTTGGATGGAGAAAAGAAAAATAAGAAATGATAGTTTTGAGTTTTGAGGTTTTAGGTTTTTTTTTGGGTAAAATTATTGTGGGTTTGGAAAGAACAGATTGTTCAGAAGAACATCAAAGGTCGTAGATCGAGAAAAGAGAGTGGTAGGAAGGAGATCGAGAGGAGGTTACAAAAGGGTTTCTTCTTCAGACAGAGGACTCCAGGTTTTCTCCTTTTAAATTTTTAATACTTTGTAGATCTGTAAACAAATCTGGTTGTTATGCTTTTGAAAATTGTTTGAATGAAGTTTTATGATTTGAAAACTCGTTGTATTAAAACCCTCGAAATCTTCTGTAGGAAACTTAGTACAACCTATTCAAAATTTCTTCAATATAACTTAGTTGTGAAATTTATTGTGTTTGAAATAAAAAACCATGTTACGGTTGAAACTACGTGCCAATTTATATTGGGTCTCTTGTAAATCTATTTGTCTATGTCATTATTGTTTGCTATGTTCAGATCCATATTGAGATTTGCTATTAAGATGATTTGATAAATAGTTGTTTGCATCTCTTTTATAGAATATTGTATATTACATATATAATATTCCATTATTTTTATAGAAAAAAAAAATATATATATATAAGGATAAATTCTTCTGTATTTCAAATTTCGGCCCTTAAATAAAGAACAAATATGTTTATTAAATATTTTTATTTGAACCCTATTTGTATTTCGTACCAGACGAAATGCATGTTTTAAATATTCATATTATATAAAAAAAAAGTTTTAATTCTTAAAAATATATATAAATAAAAATAAATAGAAGTTAATTTTATTTGTGTGGAGGAGAGGGAAATGGTCGGCGATGGCCGTACCACCCCTAACCCCCCCACTCGGTGGCTGCGCGCAGTCCACACAGACTACGCACAGCAGTCACTGACTGCTGTACGCAGTCTGGTGAGGACTGCGGCCTCCCATTGGGAGGTACGCAGTACCACCGTACTGCGGGGGTCTAATCAAAATTCTTTTTTAATTTAAAACTTATTTATGATTTTAGTTAATGCGTTTGGATTTTTTTTAAGATTTAGTTTAAATAAATATATATATATTATATATTTTTTAATATATATTTAATATATAATATTTAATATATATATATATATAATTATGTATTTATATTTATTGAGGTTTAATTCAATTTTTTTAATTATATAATATTCAGAGGTGATTTAAATTCGAATTTGGTTTTATAAAATAATTCTGTTTGTAATATGATTATATTAATTAAATGATTATTTATATATATATATATGATCATTTGTGGTTGTAAGGTAAAAACATAATTTTGAGAAAAAAATTGTAAGGATTAAAGTAGTTGTGCAAATTTTAATTGATTTTGTGCTTGGAATTGAAATCGAATAGTTAAAATTAAAAGATATGATGTTATAGTGTAATTGTGCGAATTTGAATTAAACGATGTGTTTTGTTTTGAATCGAATATTCTCGAATTGTGGATTTAATTGTTTGATAAAATTATTGAGTTTTGGAAAATATTTCTTTATGGAGTTATTTTTAAGTAATTGTTTTTCTTGAGATTATTTATTCTCCGTGTCAGACAAAAAAAGGGATTAAGGGTCTATGTAAGTCTTCCAGAGAAGTCCTCTAGAGCGGGATGTTTTGTGTAGAGGTTCAAATTGTGAATCGCCTTGGGAATGGTATAGAATTGTACTATGATGTTGTACCCGGTTTCCACGAACGGGGATTTGTGCCTCCTAGGAAATAGGAGTGGGTAATGAGATTTGTACCTCCTTTGGAAGGAGAGTGTTTTCGTATCTGGTTTCCTCCTATGTTCGGAGTGAGTATCCTTGTTTTGTTTCTCCTGGGATTGGAGAGTTTATGTTGTCTAGTTACCTATTGTGGTATTGTACCTTATGTGTTGTCGATAGGAGAGTGGCTCTTTGTGGGGGTCTGGCACACAAAGGGGCGCCAGGGTAACTCACCTAGAGTTTAACTAAGTGATAATCTAAAAGAATTAATAGGGATCTTTCACACTCATAAAGATAAAGAATGTCTCTCTCGTGAAGCAAGTGAATGATAAGGCTCGAGATGAGATGGGACGCATAGTTTTGCGTAAGGGTCTGGTGGCCGGTAGAGGCAAGCCAGGGTAACCCAGGATGGGGGTTCGGTAGCCTAGGAAGGTTGAGCCAGGGTAACTCATGGAAATTTATGCATGACACTCTTCCTATGTCGACATTGAATCAGTTATTGTGCGATGTTCATGATCTTTGTTCTCTGGAAGCATTGTAACCTCGTGTTAAGTGATATTGTGTTTGTAGTTGTTAAGTGACTTTGTGATTGTAGTTGTTAAGTGATATTGTGTATGTTGTGGTTAAGTGATTTAGTGATTTCTCTTTGGTTATTGTTGGAGGTAGTCTTTGATATTATGCCTTGAGTTTCATTGATGTTGTGAGTGTGACTAGTTGTAATTTGGAAAGGTGTTTTATTGTTATGTCCAGAAGTGATTTGTTGTTGTGCCCTTTGGATTTGTTGTTGTGAGTTTTCTAAGTGGTCTTTGATGTTAAGTTGTCTTTTTGGAGTTAGTCTTTGTTTTGTTAGACGTGCTTGGTCGGGGACCCTTCCTTATCTACTCTCAGCACGGGGGTGGTTGGGTGGAACGTGCTTCGCACCCCGTTGGGTTTCCCTTTGCTGTTGCAGATGTATTTTTATTGTAGGTTTTTGGAGGATGTTGGTGTTCCAGTAATTCATTGTACCAGATGTAATGTATTCTTTGATGTATTGTCTCCCACATGTGTTGGGATGACCTTATTGTAAATTGTATATGTAGATATTGAGATGTATGTTCAGACAATTGTATTTTGCTATCATTTGGATGTAATATATATTCAAGCCATGTATTTATTTAGGAACGATCATTTGTAATAGTTGTGTTAAGTTGTGTTATATCTGTGGTAATATAAATGCTTCATATCTTTATAGTATCTTTCATTATCATATGTTCATATGTTATGAATATGGTTATTGTTTAATAGATATTTAAATGATGAAATGTGAATGAATAGATTTACCTAATAGATTAATTATTGTTATCTTATTATCATTGTTATGGGTTAGTGTAGTCATGTCACTTCGTGTACCCCATTGGAACTAGTTGTGCCTCATAATACATTGTTATGTTATAATACTTAAGTATGTTTAAATGTTTCTTTAAAAAAAAAATTGTTTCGTTGTTTTTAGTTCCTTTGGGGTTAAATGAGGGGCATGACATCTGTAACCATCAAGTCAGAATTGATGAATGTCGTCCTGTTATTATATTGATGATGATTAATCTCGGTATATTTAAAGGTATTAAGGAAATTCTCATATAGTTTATTATCGATTTGATGTCCATTTAAAGCGCAGGTTAAGAGTAACAAATATTAGCATGATATCTTGGCCAAACACAAACATTCATAAGAATGTGTTGAATAACTTTAGCAGCCAAAAAAAAAAAATACAGCTTAAAAAGTTTATCTATGCCAAGAGATGTAGATTAAATTCGTAAGGTTAATATTATTAATAAGTACACAACAAAATATGCACAGCCACACTCTTATAAATTCCCGATTGATATCTTTCTTGCATTCAAAACTTAAAAGACATTTAATAAGTCACATTTGAATAATTTGCATATTAAACTTTACTCTTTAAAAGCCCTCATGTTATTCCTTTAGAAGTAAGAAGAGAAGAAAAGGAATCGTGGGATTCTTTCAGAGACTTAGGTTTTTATTCAATTATTTTAATAGGATGTTGGTAAGAAAAATAAAATGGAAAAGAATATATGTACATATAGCTCTCCTTTTTATCACAATGAGTGTATATAATAAATTTTAATTATGTATTTAATTTGTTCTTTTTTATGTTATAATATCTTATTTAGTTATTTTTTTAGAGTCAAATTTTTATTAAAAAAAATAAATATGGAATAATTCAATGATATTATAGAATGTGATAGAATAAAATTTATCTAGGTTAAATAGATTAAACTTCGAGAATTTCAAGTGAACCAAATTTGTATCAATGTTAATATAAACATTTGGTTTATTATATTATTATTATTATGAGATTATTTTTTTATTAATTTGGGTGCATAGAATAAGAATAAGTGTATTTTCTAGTGTAAGAAATAAAGCGTTTAATATTATATAAATAATGGTATCATTGATTGTGTAGTTTAGAAGAGTAATAATATGTAAATAATAGTATAGTTATTGTTTATTGTTCGATTAACCATATCACTATGGTTATTACCATGGATTATGATCAATAGGAATTAGAATTTTGATTAATAGTTAAATCATCATTAATAAGTTTTACTGTTGTTAGATAATACTAAGAATATCACTGCTCAATGTAGAAAGAGCAATAATGATATTATTGATGTAATATTAGTATTAAAGATACATATATATTTATAGGAGTTAATGTTTGGATCAATGATAATAGTAGTAATAACATTAATCTGAGAGTTATTAATATTATATTGAGGTTAACTAATATTTAATAATAATATCATTTTTACTTCTAGTTAAATGTAAGGCGATATTAAAGATGTTCCATTGAGATTATCAATGTCCTTCATTATAATATCATTGCTGCGTACCATTAGTAACCAATTAATGTAACATGATGTTATGTCTAAAGTTAGGAGTCGATAATAAATTATAATGATACTATTAATGTCTAAAGATTAATAAAATAATAATACCACTGCATACTATGCATTTACCATTTGAGTGGTATCAATGCCAATATGAAATTTAATAACTTATTAACAAATAAAAAACATAATGGAAAAGCAACAATACCATGTACCAATATCAAGATTGTTATGAAAGCCAGGTGTATCCTATAGGAAAATATAATGATAATAAATAAATAGTGAATGGAATCAACCTCAAGATTGCTCATGAAGGAGATGTTGTATTAGGAATCATCCATAGAATAAATTATTTGTTGATTGCTAACAAGAACAAAGCATTAATATGTTGCATTAGTCAAATGTGAGGAAAAAAAATCAAACCTAATGATAATATTATTAGAAGTAATACTTGTAATTATGTTATCTTATCTTATAGTGTCCATGAATCAATGCTTTTCTTTTGTTCAAAAAAAAAATTGGGTTTTCTAGCGAAAAATTATGGGCATGACAAAGACGTACAACTCTTATCATGTTTACTGTTACGCCTTAAACACTTAAGAGTATTAAGTAGCTTAATTGATAGTTTACAAAAAAAAATTATGTGATTTTTTTCTTGTCAAAAATTTTAGGCACAACACTTGGTATCAGAGCCCTAGGTTGCAACTCTAGGGAACTCTGGGTATAATTTGGGCATTTAGAGTTGTGTGTGTGTGGATAAATGTGCAAACCTCCTTGCGTTAGTTAAAATAAAATATTGTAATGAAAATCGTAGATAACTTACCTTGCATAGAAAAAGAGAAATATAGTGGTTATTACCCAATCTAGTTAGAGTTGTGATGTACCTAATGGTCAAAGATTGAAAAAATTCCATGGTTCAAATTGATTTTTAATTGAAAGCATTTGATCTTTAATAATTAATCAGACAAAATAGGTTCCCTTGATTTAAGTTAGGAAGGTGGAGTACTTAGTCTATCTAACAAGGGTTATGACGTTAATCTAGTCTTTCGGCATTTAACTTTTTTAAACCTTGAAATGGTATAATTGAGTTTTGAAACATAGTCTTTTTATAAAGTGCATAAATAGTGTTATAAGACATCACGATGTGTATTATTAAAGAAACATTATTTTGTTGGCTTCCTATGTCTATAACTATAAAATACAATTGTAGTGCTACTTCTTGAAGTTATGGTTGTTCTAGGAGAAACATATTTTCTTATAGGAACCTTAATGCATTTAAAGAAATTTATACTTTTGAAGAGGAAGAAAACTATATGAACCTCTAAAGGGGATTAATATGTTAAAGGTTGTGGTCATATAAGGTTAGATATCTAAACCATTAAATTGATTAAATCATTTTGACAACAAGAATGGAATAATGGAAAACCCTTGAATTGTGTATTATGAGGAACTTGAGCAATCATATAGTTAGATTTAAACTCTTGACAAAGATTGAAACTAAACCTTTAGGGTGTAGGCTGTTTGACAAAACAAAATTAAGGACTTGTATACAAATTGGTATTTATAAACACATGAAATAAGAATCTTGTACACCTTGACCATGGAATTTCTAGTCCCTATTCTATAACCCAAAGATCTTGATTTACATATAAGTGTATAAGGGTTAATCTCATGAAGCAACAAACAATTCACTTTATGGTTGGTAAGAGAGAATTTCATGCATGATGGCATCAAATAAGAATCAAAGCTTGGCAATACATAGTAAATCCAATTTTGAAAAGTGGTCAAAACCATATAATACCTTGAATTAATTGGTGAAACCTTATGTTATTCTAACACTTTTGCAAGTAAATTGAGACCTAGTGAATTTAGTGGAACTATAACAACTACTAAAACTTTGAGTTCTTTTATGTATAGACTAAAATATCAAATGAAAGAACATGATTCAAGTCATAGTTGAGAATGTGTTGAAAGATACAACTAAGTAAAGATTAGAGAAAATTGATAAATATATATTGTATAAATAATTTTCGTCTTGAAAATTAAACATAAAACCTTTGTGATCAAGGGACCATATCTAAATATGAGTTTGAAGTTATAATATTCTCTAAAACACATGCTATTACTACCTTCCTTATAAATGATCTAAGAGCTAAAGACCTATTGATTCCAAAATAAGAAAGTATACATGTCTTATGGAGAGTAATAACATATTCAATTAGGTGTTGACTTTTAAGGTTGTGTACATGTCACTAGAACTAAAGAATCAATTGTTTGAATTTATAAATCTGGTGAGGAATTATGTAAAAGTTTTAGTGAACTAAGTGATTGAGAAACTAAATGGTATCATCAAGGATATGAAAATTGTCATGAAAGACTCCCAACTAATGTTGTGCATTTCTATACCAATGCCTAGTACTCTAGAGAAAAAAAAATATGTGTGTGTGTTAGAGAAATACAATGGAGGAAATTTAAATGTAGGAATTGTTACTTATCGCATGTCCTTGAACCTTATGAAGTAGAAATAACTGACTATAAAAATGACGATTATAACATGTGATTAAATGAGTCAACCTTAGGTAGCAAAATGCAAGATTTAAAAAAATAAAATATATATAGATTAATGAGTTGTGAAAATTACCAATCCATGATTTATTATGTGTTCTATGAATTGAGTGTGCTTTCTTGTCTCATATTACTATGTTTCGAAAGAAAATGGTTGATTATCTTCCTTGTTGAGTAGAAAACATTCTTTAGCATGTTGCAAAAATTATAATGAAATCACAAAAAAAAAAAATGGTTGAATGAAAGAGGAAGACTGGTATGGATAAACATAGAGAACCAATCTTGATCCTACATGAGATGTCAAACACTAACTTAGTAAGATAGTAAGTGTGGTGCATCATGTATTGTTAAAATTTAGGAAGATGGAGTAATATCCATAAGCTACATTTCTACATCAACTAGTGGATCATTTCACGAATGCAAAGTGAGTAGATATGTACAAAATTAAGAAACAAAGTGAATAGTGTTAAAAGAAAAAGGATTGTATGTAAACTGTGAATTGATTTTGTTCTACAATATGGTGGATTTCATAAAGTGTATTACATGTTATGGTATGTGAAGTGAAAACCAGTAAATGTGTTGTGCCCCAAGTATGAGATACAGGGTATCTGACTTGGGATAAGGGTGGTGGACATCTAGTATGATCCCCTATATGTACCCTTTGTGATGGCCTTTATGTAAGCTAGCTAGTTGTGAGTTAAAATAAATGTGTTAAGTGCATGCGTGTGTCTATTAAATGAAATGTGATGTGCTTCTTTGTGTTAGTTTTATTTCTATGTTAAATGTGTACCCCTAGCGTTTGGTTCCCCCCTAATGGGAGTGTGATGCCAGCTAGTGTAAATAGGGGTTGAGAGGCACATGGTCTACCATCAGGAGATTACGAGCTCAGGGTGTTGTCCCTAATCCTAATAAAAGATCTATGTCAAGTCATTGTAATCTTCCCATGGACGTTGACTGTGGCCTACTCCCCCACATATGAGAGCCACACTTGTTGGTTCATAGTGAAAACCTATTCCTTGATGTTTATAACCCATGGGTAAAGGATGGAATAACATGGACTGCCAGTGATTCATACTTACATGGTCAGGGACCACCAATTACTCATATTCATGTAGTCAGGGACCACTAGTGCTTCATGTTTATGTGGTCAGGGACCACCAGTGATGTATATTAATGTGGTCAGGGGCCACCCGTTATTCATATTTATGTGGTCAGGGACCACTAGTTATTGCATGCTATAATACTTATGATGTGGTTAGAGAACCACCATTCCCCTCCTCCCCTTAGGTGGCTTATCAAGTCACGTGGTGCTTGTAATGTTCAAATTTTATTGTTGAAATATGAATTATTTGTAATTCTTGATTGATATTTTATTTTATTATGCGCCAGCAATGTGTAATTTTACATTTATGTACTTAGGCTATTTAGCCATTTGGAAGTTGTTATATAGTCCGATTTTCCTCAAGGACTAGTTTAATTTTGCCTTTGAATTATGATTGGAAAGTTGCAATGTAGCTACAATTTATCTTTATTTTGTTTCTCTTGAATTTATAAGTTCCCTCTTGGGAGTTTTATTGAAACTTTGGTTTATGATCTTGTGTTATTCATTTTGAGGCTTTCTCCTTGGTTGCAAATTTGCTGGCATGTGTGGTGTAATGTGGAATTTGTAAACTGCTATATCCGGGGGTGGTTCCCTGGCAGGTCGTATAGGGGAGTAGATGTGTTGGGGAATTATTTTGAAAGGGGTTGTGAATGGGAATGGTATGGGACGGTCATTAATCCATTCTTCCCTCATTCTATGATTATTCTTATCTATATGGAGGAGTCCTTAGAGAAGGGCCTCGAGTGGTATCCAAGAATATCCATCCTTGTAAACCCCATTATGTGAGCCTTGTGTTGTAAATTATGTGACTGTATGAGGACAGGCACAGCCATTCGAAAGAGCACCCTTTATATGAGGGCAGGCGCACCCAATTGGGAAGAGCATCCTTACTATTGTTGTGTGTACATGTGAAATTACAAATAAATGTGATGTGGCATACCTGTGGGCTATGTGAGAAAAATAGTACAACATATGATGCAAAGTTAATATTATTTGAGACATGGTATGAGTGTCATAATTATAAGGTAAAATTTTCTGTTAAGCATATATTTAAAAACAATGTGAAGCTAATAATTCTGGGACATGATTGGTCAATGAAACAAAAATATTTTCTAACATCATGAGTGATGTTTATGATTGAATTTTTTTTTGGAGGTGTATAAAAGGTTATGAATTCATTTAGATATATATCTTTTTTGTGTAATTTAACTGAAGTCGATTACATTGTTGATAAATTAGAGCTACATGGATTGTTGTTAGCATTTGCAAATTAATCGTATATCAAATAAATGTTCCAGTATGAGAAATTTTGTTCTAAGTATTTAAATATTTAATTCATGGAAGAGATTTGCCTCTAATATGCGCTTATAGCTAAATGTTTCGATTCTTCAATCGAGAAAGTAAAAGTAATTAGTATGTTTGATATATTTATGTTTGTTCTTATATTGAGATTATGTTTTCAAACCTTAATGACTTCTAGGAGGAAGTCTAAGCTAAGGGGAGGGAGATGTAAGGCCTCTCTTCGCATGTGACTAATACAATCTTAAGGGTTATATATTCCTCCTAAATAGATGGTTAGATATATTGCAAGCGATATGAATTGTCTAACAGTAACCTTATAGTTTTACGTTATGTTATATCACTGCTATTTTACTTAATGAAGATGTATGTGCATGCGAATTATTGTATAAGATTCAAACTTATAAGATGAATATGAAATAAGATAATTGTTGTGTCATATTACATTGGAAGTGTAATTAGCTATGTAAACGATTCATGAATAAAGTTACAAAGATTCGATTTACAATTAATGTTGTTTATTAATATTTCTAACTGTGCTTGATTATGTTGTGTAGGAAATTAAATGAGTCGATGTGGGATTAACATTAAAGGTCAAGATCAAAACTCGTATGGATTCTTTTGTGGATTTTAAAAAGGGATTATTGAGTCAATTTCCTTGGTTTTTGAACAAGAATAGACCCCTAGGACCTATACCTATGGGTTTGGAACCTTTTTGACATGTGAACTTGTCCTTGGAGTGTGAAAAGACCCCTCAAAAGTCCAAATTCATGAATGTGACGAATTCAAAAAAAGTGTTGGGGCTTGGGAAAAGTGACTTGTCACTTTCAACTTCCCACTCCCCAAAAGTTCTTGGAATTGGCACAGGACTCACACATGCATGAAAACTTGTGGGAAAGAGTGTAGGTTTGGAGGATTCCTATATATCTCAAGAAGATAGAAGATTTGGGTGTTACCCACTTCTCCTTTTGGAGAACTTTGGAAAAGATGGTAGAAGGAATGAAAAGAGGAGAGGAGTCCCTTTGGGGAGATAGTGATCAAAATGCTTGGTTTGGAGAGAAGAGAAAGTTAGAAGAGCCAAATTCTCCCACCTAAAGAAAAGAGATAAGTTTTTCCTACTTTTAGTTCCCCTTGTTCATTTATTGTAAGAAGGTGGCATGTGTATGTGTAATGGTTGAAATTAGAGAGTAGAGAACCTAGGTGCATGAAATTTGGAGCTATGTTATTTTTAGCCTTTGTAAAGAAAAAGAACACAATAAAAATTGAAAAGGGCTCCATTCATCATCTTGGAGCTAAATGACTTCCTTGCTCGGGGGTATGGCTAGAGCCTACGAGGCTCCATGATGCCATTATGGTAGGGTGGAGAGCAAGCCTTACTAATTTGGGTGTTATTCATTGTATTATTAAATAATGTTGTGAGACTGTAGAATAGTAACTTATTATAATGAATAATGGAAAAGAGCAAGACTTAGTTGTTGATGTTTTTTTTGTTTTGTTACGTTTGCAATATGGAAAGTTAGATAAGGAAAAATTGTATCTTGTAGCCTCTAAAGAAATGAGGAAATGTCTTCCTTGAAAATGAAAAGAATTGGGCATGAATCTTGGAGCCGAAGGATCCTTTGAATATTACAATTCTTTGATGAAATTTGAGGCTTGAAATGGTATTTTTTTCTCTCCATTAAAGACACACTTGTAGGGTTTCAATCTTGTAACAAAAGACCCCTTTAATTTTATTTATTTCTATCTTTATAAATACTCGAAAAGTTTTGAATGCATATCTGTAACTTCCTTATGATAGAATGGGAAAGTTTTGTATGTTGGAATAAAATTCGTAGAGTTAAGTTTATGTGATCACCCAATACTTAGAAGGGTATTTCCTTTCTTACAAAATAAGCTTATGAATCTATTTCAAGGAAGAAATTTAAATAAGCTGGAGTAGAGTTAATCCTATTACATGTTTTAGAATAAAGCTCATGTAGGCTAACACTGTGAGGTGATCCAAGCTAATAGCCTAAGAAAATATATATATATATATATATATAATAATAATAATAAAAATTCTATAGAACATGTCCATGAGGTAGCTTTGGGAGCAGTGTGGTTCATGAGCAAGGTGTGTTTGGAAATGCATAAATATGTATTTATTTTTAAAAAGAGAACTTCATTAACCTGGATGATAGTTGTATATACCCAGGTGAATTACTTGAGTGAAAAGAAATTCCTGCCTCAACCCAACTCAAAGAAAAAAAAAACTGGTCATCTAAAATTTCTCCCGTAATAAACCAACTGAAAGACAGTAATATAATGTAACTTATGCATTAACCCAAATGAATAACAAAAGTTCTTAGAAAATTTATGCATTGCCCCGAATGAACATTGTATGCACAACGAGCTGGCTCCATGTCAGGAAATCTGGAAGAAAGCTCCCTCCTTTAAAAGCTGCATTAGACTGGGATTAGATGAATATCAGAGCCCAAATGAGATTGTCTTGGATGAACAAATGTCTGCTGAAATAGCTACCTGTGCCTGGTTGGTTATGACAGCAAGAAGGAGGAGAGGGGAAGTGTTGTTCCCTTTAAATATATATACGTCTATGGAATAGTTGGCCAATGCATACAAAGTACAAGGCTAAATAAGTAAATCCAGTCAATAAGATATACGCGTTATTGCTGCTTTGACTGTTGGTCTCTCACTTCAGCCTCTCTGCTCTATTTTTTCAACCGTATACTTGGCAAGTAAGAGACATATTTCTATTGAAATAAAATAAATAAAATATGCCTCTTCTATCACACCTAGAGAATAGTTGTACAACAGTTGTAGGAAAAGCATTTCAGACACTACTTCCAATCAATGGTGATGCAACATAAAACTAGCTGTGGAATATCAAGGTTTCCATGAGCTCGAGGCAAGATAGTTGCAATCTTTTTTTGGTAGATATTAATGGTGTGATCAAGTTGGTGGTCAGGATAGATAATGTCCCATGTGCAGCAAATACCATCATCCATAATTGCTCTTGTCTTGGCATCGATCCCTGCCAAGAAAGATCTTGGCTACATTCGTAGAACAGTCAATGACCCATGCTATTATTAATTCGGGCACAACATAAGTGTAGAAACCTAGTTGGAAGTTTGGTTGCAATTTAATAAAAGCCCATGTCTCGTCAGATTGTCAGTGAACTGTTGCTTCAATGTCGAGAATACGCAGCCCGTCAAGTCAAGAATTGATAGATAATAAATCATTATTATATTGATGATTAATCTCAGTATATTTAAGAGTATTAAAATTCTCTTAGTTATTATCAATTTGATGTCCATTTAAAGCACAGGTTAAGAGTAAAAAATATTATCATGATATCTTGGCCAAACGCAAACATTCATAAGAATGTGTTGAATAACTTTAGCAGCCAAAAAAAAAAATACAGCTTAAAAAGTTTATCTATGCCAAGAGATGTAGATTAAATTCGTAAGGTTAATATTATTAATAAGTACACAGCAAAATATGCGCAACCACACTCTTATAAATTCCCGATTCATATCTTTCTTGCATTCAAAACTTAAAAGACATTTAATAAGTCACATTTGAATAATTTGCATATTAAACTTTACTCTTTAAAAGCCCTCATGTTATTCCTTTAGAAGTAAGAAGATAAGAAAAGGAATCATGGGATTCTTTCAGAGACTTAGGTTTTTATTCAATTATTTTAATAGGATGTTGGTAAGAAAAATAAAATGGAAAAGAATATATGTACATATAGCTCTCCTTTTTATCACGATCAGTGTATATAATAAATTTTAATTATGTATTTAATTTGTTCCTTTTTATGTTATAATATCTTATTGAGTTATTTTTTTAGAGTCAAATTTTTATTAAAAAAAATAAATATGGAATAATTCAATGATATTATAGAATGTGATAGAATAAAATTTATCTAGGTTAAATAGATTAAACTTCGAGAATCTCAAGTGAACCAAATTTGTATCAATGTTAATATGAACATTTGGTTTATTATATTATTATTATTATGAGATTATTTTTTTATTAATTTGGGTGCATAGAATAAGAATAAGTGTATTTTCTAGTGTAAGAAATAAAGCGTTTAATATTATATAAATAATGGTATCATTGATTGTGTAGTTTAGAAGAGTAATAATATGTAAATAATAGTATAGTTATTGTTTATTGTTCGATTAACCATATCACTATGGTTATTACCATGGATTATGATCAATAGGAATTAGAATTTTGATTAATAGTTAAATCATCATTAATAAGTTTTACTGTTGTTAGATAATACTAAGAATATCACTGCTCAATGTAGAAAGAGCAATAATGATATTATTGATATTTATATGATTAGTTAAAAATTAATAATAGTAATATTAATATGGGATTTAATATTTGGATCAATGATAATAGTGGTAATAACATTAGTGGGAGAGTTAATAATATTATATTGAGGTTAATTCAATATTTAATAATAATATCATTTTACTTAGTTAAATGTAAGTGATATTAAAGATGTCTCATTGAGATTATCTATGGGTCCTTCATTATAATATTGTTCAAAATTTTATTAGTAACCAATTATCAACATGATGTTATGTCAAAAGTTAGAGCTAATAATAAATTATAATGATACTATTAATGTCTAAAGATTAATAAAATAATAATACCATCGACATTAAGGGGATGCTACTATTTGATTGGGTATTGATGTTAACATGGGAATTTAATAATATCATTAACAAATAGAAAACATTAATGTGGAGCAACGATACCATACCAATATCAAGATTGTTATGAAAGTTGCTAGGGTGTATCCTATAGGAAAATATAATGATAATAAATAAATAGTGAATGGAATCAACTCAGTATCATGCTCATGAAGGAGATGGTTATTAGGAATCATCCATATGAATAAATTATTTGTTGATTGCTAACTAAGAACAAGAGCCAAGTTAATATGTTGCATTAGTCAAATGTGAGGAAAAAAAATCAAACCTAATGATAATATTATTGGAAGTAATACTTGTAATTATGTTATCTTATCTTATAGTGTCCATGAATCAATGCTTTTCTTTTGTTCAAAAAAAAAAAATTGGGTTTTCTAGCGAAAAATTATGGGCATGACAAAGACGTACAACTCTTATCATGTCTAGTGTTACGCCTTGAACACTTAAGAGTATTAAGTAGCTTAATTTATAGTTTACAAAAAAAAATTATGTGATTTTTTTCTTGTCAAAAATTTTTAGGCACGACACTCAAATCTCACGATATATGTAGCCTATCAGCTAATAAAGAGAGAAAAACTCAAAAGATAGAGAACAAGAGAAGGATAAAATTAAGTTGGATAGATAGATAGAGAGAGAGATGGAGATAGATATTGAAAGAGAAAGGAATAGACAAAGAAAGAGAGCATGAAAGAGAAATATAAGAGATACATGGGAAAAGAGAGAAAAAATGGAAATTGAATTTTGATTGGTCATTTCATGTCAACAATCCAAGGATGACATGTGTCCTTGGGGAGTTATGCTCAAGGTACCCTTAATCCTCTACCATCTACCCTTAACCATTAAACCCTTAAACCATCTACCCTATACCCTGAATCTATCTATCTACCACCCCCTCCCTCTCCGTATCTGACTTAACCCTCTACCCAAACCGCAACCCTCTACCCTCTGCCCATCTCCTCGATGCTCAACCCCTAACCATATACCCTCAACCCTACCCCTACCCATCCGGTAAACCCTCTACGCGCCCCCTCAACCGTCTACCCCTAACCAGCCGTATCCCATTTCCCTATATCACCTTCATGTCCTCCCTCCTATGTCTCTCACGCCTCACCCCCCTCTCTCTCTCTCACTCCTCTCCTCTTAGAATCATTTACCCTATACATAAACTCCTCTCCCTATCTCTCTCCTCCCCCCTCCCTCTCTCTCTCTCTCTCAAGTCTCTCCCTCCTACCCCCTCTCCCTCTCTCCTCTCTACCCTTAACCCTAAACCCTTGTACCCTCTAACTTTATGTAATACCCTTCATGTTGTTTTTTGGACTTGTTATCTTTCTATGCTTTTTGCTTGATACTTTGAGACTTTGATAGTTACTGTAATTGTTTGGATTGGTGGATTGGATAGTTTAGACTACTTGATGATTATGCTACTTTATTTGATGATATGGATATTATGATATGACATTATGGTTACATTTGGTTTGGAGATGTTTAATTTGATTTCAGTAGTATATTGTGATGCAGTGGATTATTAATCATTTTATGATGATATGATGTGATCAATTTAGTTTAGCGATGTTACTTTATATTTAAATGTTGTAATTGTTAGTATAGTTTTGGTGAGGGGATAGTGTAGCACCACTCATTTGCAAGTGCCCTGCTATGCTGCAATTCCTTCTCATGATAGGATGTTTTTGATTATATATATACATGTTGTACACAACCTTGTTTGTATGTAGGAATTGCAGGAACAGATTCTCGATTCCACCTGCTTCGGTAGGACAGGGCGAGCATCAATTTTACCCAATGGGCATGATGTTGAAATAGAGATGACAAGGAAGTCACCCCATCCCATGTTTTGTCAAACCATCTTATGTTTAGTGGTATTGTGCGTCTTTAACCTTTGGCATTTTGCATTTTATTATAGTGGTTTTGTGTGAGTGTGCTTTTGATATTTATTTTACGTTGGTGTTTAGTATGATGTAATTTAAATAATTAAATGATGTTAATAAATGTTGATAATAGTGTTGGAATAATTTGTATTAAAATATAAAAGTCTTATATTAAAAGCCATATAATTGTTAAAGATAAATAAATGGAAAGGTGTAAATTAAATTATTTAAAATTGATATTTTGATAATTTAATTAAAAGAACATGTTGAGGATAATTATGAAATAAATTAATTAAATAAATTAAATTGTGTGAATTGCAAGTAAAATTGCAAAATCAAAATTAAAACAAAAAGTGTTGTTAAATGGGAAAAAAATCAATAAAAGAAAGAAAAGAAGAAAATGAACAATGATTGTTGAGTTTTGGCTGAAAAGTTGTTAATGAATTAGAAAACTTCTTTTAATTTTGATTTATGGAGTTTTTGAAAAAGAAGAAATCTTTTTATTTAATAGCAAATTTTGTGAGATTTTCATTCATGGGAAAATTGACAGAAGTTACACAAAAAAATTGAGTTTTGGGAATTGGATTCTCTCTTGTTCTTTTTCTATAGAAATTTATTTAGTTTTTCATTGTTTTGGAAGAGAGGTTCTTATGAATTAAATTTTAGATTAGAAGATTGATCAAGGAAATCGGGTGGAGAAGTTCTGAAGGAAGGAACAAGAGCTCTTCGAAAAGGCTATTTGGGATCAAGAAAGGCTTCGTCAATTCTTCAGCAAGCGTAGGACTTTAGGTTCCATTATGTTTCTTTTAGTTTCTCTGAATCAGTTAAAAAAATAAAATATAAACAAATAAATATGTTTTCTCTATAAAAGAAAAGAAAATATTTGTTTGAAATTTAATAGTTTTTAGATAGCAAACCAACAAGAGAAAATTACTGGGGTCTGTGAAAATGTTCTGTATTCTTTTATAATTTTGTTATAAAAATTGTTCCCCTCTGAAATAAATGGATTTTTGGATATATATATATATATATACATGTTTGAAAAGATGTATATACATTTATATATCATAAATATTTTTGCACATTGATTTATTGCAGAAAAGATTATACACTGTTTGACATATATATATACAAAGTATATATATATAAATATATAATTATATATTTACACCTATTAATTTATGTATTTTTGAATTTCGTTCTGGGTCGAACTTGTGTCAGCATTTTTTTATGTTGCATCCCTATTTTTTTTCAAAATAAATATATATATATAGATATATATATATTTTAATGCTATGGTGGGGGACGGTTGGGCTATACCCACCACCCTAGTGGGGGACGATACTGCCATGCGCAATAGTCACGAGGACTGCTATGTGCAGTCCATGCGATTGGCTGCGGCCGACCTGTATATGCGATTTAAACCTTTTTTGTTTTGTTTTGTTAATTAAATTTATATATATATATATTTTAAAGTACTGACATGGGTATGATTTGGGTACCCAGCAGTCAGTTTAGATATTTTAAAATTTTAATTAAATAGAAGAGTAAATATACATATATTTATATATGCAATTAATTGTTTGTATATAAATATATATTTGTTATGATTTATTGATTTTGGTTTAACTTGAAATTATGAAATTTAGTTTTGTTGGTTAATTATAAAGAAGCAAAATTAAATATTTAGGTCAAAACTAATATTGAAATCTTATCTCAAATTGTATTGAGGAAAATGGAGATTATTAATGCAATTAAACCAGATGTTTATTTTGGAGTTGTGGAAACAATGTGCGGAAATTAAAATGTTTTCTTGAGTTATAATATCTTGTGATTTTGTTGTTTTGGCTTTTCGATGTGGGAACTCAGTTGAGTTATGAAACCGTTTATTGATGTTGCGAACCTTAGACTTCCTGAGGCTTAATTTTATTGTTGGATGTTTATCCTCATGTTATGTGCTCTTGATGTAGCAAGATATTGGTATCATTATTTTAGAAGGGTTGTATGGGGTTTTGTTGAGACTCTGGTTATGTGTTTTAGCAAGATGGATAATGCCTTGCATGTCGTCTGTTGAGACTTAATGTTTTGTTCTTTATGATAAAACCCTTGCTTTGATTTTGTTATGTTTTGGGTATCAAGGAGAGTGGCTCTTTGTGGGGGCTAACACCTCAAAAGGAGGAAGGGCTCAGGATAACCCGCGTAAGAGTTAGCTTAACAAGTGAAAACCTAATAATAGAACTTAGGGGAATGGGTAGTAATAAAACAATAAGATAATCTTGGATACCTCATCTATCCATTAGGGCTATCGTAGACTAATGGTAGAATGAGGAGGCCGTGGTTGGAAAAGTCGTTACCTCGTCCTCAGGAGAGGTTAACGGCTCCACATGAATCACCCTATGGGGCTGATGCCTCAAGTAGGAGGAAGGGCCAGGATAACCATAGATGGGGGTCAACGCCTCATATTGGAGGAAGGGCCAGGATAACCCATGTAGGCTATGCGATGACACTCTCCACTTGTTGCCCTTTTGCTTTGCTTTCTTGGTTACCTCTAGAAGTGTGTTATGATTGTTTTCTTGGATTTACTTGGCAAGTGGTTATGGTTGTTTCCTTTGACTTATATTTAATGTGTTATATGGCTTTGAGTTTATTGTGATTGAATCTTGGTCATTGTCATTTATGATCTATATTATCCTTTGATGTTGTTATTGGAGTTATTGTTTTATGATTTTTTGATTGGAGTCAGTCATATGGCATTCATGGTCATGGTTACTTCCTTGTCGCCTCTGAGCACGGGGGGTGGGTTTTTCTAAAACCCACATGGTCAAGTGGAACGTGCTCCACACCCGTTGGGTTCCCCATCAGTGTTTGTTCTTCACAGTATTCTTCAGATGGAGCTTGTACTAGATATTCATCTTGTATTTCTGACATTATTTGTATTATGTTATCCCACATGTACGAGAGGGTTTATTGTACTTCTTTTATTGAGAGCATGTCATGTATTAAAAAATGATGTATTGTATATGAACCCTTGTAACCATTCATAAATTATGAGATTTATTATGGTTGTACCATGTGATGTATTTACACTTATGCTTATGGATATACGAATGTTATCTTTTGAATGTGGGTATTGTAATGTTTATAATGGATGTAAGATTTATTAAGTTATTTAGCTTTAAATTTAATCTTTCATTATGAGTTGTTTATACAATGTGACCTTGCGTTCCCCAAGGGACTTGATGTTATTACGTTAATATGTAATGTAATTATGTTTATATGGTTCATAATATGTGTACTTTGTATTATTAAAAAAAATGTGTGCAGTGTTTCATCCTTTGGGGTTTGCATGACGGGTGTTACACTTTAACCCTCTAGCCTCTAGCCTCTAGCCTTAACCCTTAAACCCTTAAAACCTCTACCCTCTACCCTTAACCCTTAAACCCTTAAACCCTAAAACCTTCTATCCTCTACCCTCTACCCTTACACCCTTACACCCTATACCCTCTACCCTAAACCCTTAACCCTTAAACCCTAAACCCTTGACTCTTAACCCTCAGATAAACCCTCACCTAACCCAATGCCCTCTGCCCTACCCTAATCTCTCAACCCTCAGCCCTGTACCCTATAGGCCCTTTCTGGGGACCCTCCCATTCCATCTCTGACCTATAAACCCTGATGGCCCCTCCTTCCCTTCCTTCCTTTCCCGGACCCCTCTATGTCTCCCACCCCCCTCTCTTCAGTCTCTCCACTCCACTCCCTCTCTCTCCCTCTCCCTCTCGGGTTTCCCCCACTCTCACCTTAACCCTGCTGAAACGTGAAGCCCTTACGATTTCCGACCTATACCTTCTTCTCTCCCACTCCCTCTCTCTCTCTCCAGTCTCTCCCTCCCTCCCCCATGGGGCTCTGCCTCAACCCTCTACCCTCCACCCTTAACCCTTAAAACCTCTACCCTCTACTCTTAACCCTTAAACCCTTAAACCCTAAAACCCTCTATCCTCTACCCTCTACCCTCACACCCTTAAACCATATAGCCTCTACCCTAAACCCTTAACCCTTAAACCCTCTACCATCTACTCTTAACCCTATACCATCTATCTCTGTGATACCCCTCATGTTGTTGTTACTCTTATGGACAGATCTTGTACTTGGTTGTGTGGGTGATCAGTTCACCATTTTGGTTGTGCATGGATTTATGGTTTGGTTGTTTGGTTGCATTAGACTTTACATATGATGTTAGATGATACTTATTTATGGTGATTATGTTATATTACTTTTGTGGTGCTTTTAATAATATGTATACGTTGATGTTGTGAGTTTATGCTGTTATATTGTTTGGTGTGTTTATTTGTGAGTCTTGGTGAAAGGACAGAGTGACATCACTTGCTTGCAAGTGCCCTGTCATCCTGCGATTTCCTTTCACGGTGTGTTTTCTATGGAGATTTATATGTTTCATGACATTTGTTTTATGCAGGATGCAGGTACTAAGTCTCGATTCCACCTGCTTCGGCAGGACAGGGCGAGCATCAAAATAAACCCAATGGGATTGATGTTGAGAAAAGGAGTGGTTAGGAAAGAATTCCTGTCCCAAGTCCGTCTACTGTGAGTCCTTGGTTGTCCTTGTTTTTATTTGTCCTTGTTTGTAAATGTGTTCGTGTTGGTTAACAGTTTAGTTTGGGATTTAATAAATTTTTTATCAATTTTTAATTAAGTGTAATTTAATTAATGTTGGGTATGTGTGATCAATTATTTATTTAATTGATGGAGTTTAAAGTTAATTGTAGTTTAGTTAATTGAGTTATATTCTTTATTAAGGCAATAGTTTAAATAAAATAAATCGTACTGTGTTGATATTTTAAAAGTCTTATTGCTTTTGTATTTTTGGAGTTAAATAAATAGTTTATTAAGTTACATTGTTAATAAAAGAAAATATAAATAAATAAAATAAAATATAAATAAATAAAATAAAATAAAAATAAATAAAATAAAATATAAAAATAAAATTATTAAATTTTCTTTTATGGGGAGTTGTACGGGAAGTAGTGGAAAATTAATAAGTTTGGTGGAGGATATGTTTCCCGGAAGAAAAACAGGCATGAAAAAAAATAGAAATTCTTCACGGGAAAGATTGGGCTGGGAAGAGTGGGGAAAGCTGGGTTTGTGAATTTTTGTGGGTTTCTATTGTTTACTGGTGTGTAGATTTGGGATAAGCTGCAAGGCTCCAGAAGATTTCTTATTGGCTGAAGGAAGAGCTTCTGGGAGGAGTTTTAAAGCTGCAGGGTTTTGGTGCAACTCTTACTTCTACAGCCTACAGGAAACAGGTATTTCTCTGAATCTAATTTGTTTCCTTTGTAAATTAATATATATCTTCTTTGAAAAATTTAGAAAACCTTGTTTCTGGTTATTGCCGTTAAGGCTTGTGTTGCCTCTGTAAATTCTAGTTTTAACAAACAAAAGAAAAATTAAACCATAGTTGAACAGAGAAAACTTAGAATATATTTGTACAAGGAAAAATATGAATCAACACAGGAAAACTAGCAAAAACTTCTTAATCCATGTGGAAGTTGTAATGATTCAAGTTTGCTATATTCTGTGTATTCTGTCACTGGAAAAAAAATTGCTATTTCCTCACTGTGGAATTTTTATTTAAATGTAAACTGTGTTTTACAATTTACTCTGTCTTCTGTAAAAAGATAATTATATATATATGTTCTGTACAAAAGAATTAAATTTTATAATGTTCTATCTCTGAAAATTTTCTTTTAAAATATAAAATCTGACGAACTTCCGTACTTCGGAAATTCGTCAGAATTTTATATAAAATAATATATATTTATATTAGGTTTCTTTTAAAAAAAGTTAACAAATAAATTTAATTTTTTTTAAAAAAAAAAAATATATATACTTATGTTTGATTGGTGGGTGGGGACGGTACCCGTACCCACCCCCTGCGCAGCCCATAAGGGCCGCACAGCAGTCGAAGGACTGCTGTCCTTAGACTGCTGTACGCAGCCTTTGGGGGCTGCGTCCTCCCCTATGGGGAGGTACGCAGCCACTTGGGCTGCGTCAGACTTTGTTTAATTTTATTGTTATTTTTAATTAATGTTCTAAATTTTGTTTATTTATTTTAATACGGATTTTTGTTATTTTAAATGATAATTTAAAAATTTAGAATTTTTAAATTAATATTAATATTAATTAATATTTTTACATTTATAAGATTAATTATATATATATATATGTGTGTGTGTGTTTTTTTTTAATAGAGAGGTATTTTGTTTGATGAATATGTTATATAATTTTATATATATATATTTTTTAGATGAAATTAGAAAAGAAATATTTATTAAATTTATTCAATTAAATTTATTTAATTGTCTTCTTTTAGTGGAGTTAATTGAGAAAAAGTAATGATTTGATTTTGTTATCGAGTTTGTTTAATTGGTTAAATTTTTCATATGAGATAGGGTTGTTGAATTTCCAGAGGTTGGGGAATTTGATATGTTTATTTTGAGTGTTTTATTCCATTTTCGTGGCGAGTATAATTGTATGTTATATTGATTTGCGTCAATTCGTTGAATCATTGAGTTATTAGATTATAGCGAGATGGTTTTGCCTCGCAATTTTTTTTTATCTTGTGTTTGGTGTACTTGAGAGAGTTCAAGCCCCCATGTTTGTTGTATGTTAGGAAATTCTAGGGAGAGTGGCTCTATGTGGGCGCCAGTGCACAAAGGGGCTGTCAGGATAACCCACAGTAGAGTTAGTGTAAAAAGTGAAAACCTAACTAAATAATTAGGGGATGGGTAGTTAAACACTAAAAGAAAATAATAAATACCTCGCTCACCTATTAGGGCTATCATAGACTAAAGGTGTTCGAGAAGGCCGTGGTTGGCAAAATCGTGATCTCGTTTCCACGAGTAATGCACGATTCCGCATGAGTCACCCTATGGGGCGGCGCCTTGAAATAGGCAGTCAGGATAACCATAGATGGAGGCGGCACCTCGTGTTAGGATGTCAGGATAATCCATGAAGGCCATGCGATGACACTCTCCTCTAGCGTTTCCCCTTAGTTATTTTATTTGAAAACCTCTGGAAGTAATTTCATTGTTTGATTTGTAGTTAAGTGTTGTCATGTTATGTAGTTGACTTATGATGTCACATTTCCTTTGTGTATAAATTCTTTTCCATGTTTGGTGTTGAGTCATGTGTGTAACTGTTGACGTCTTGGTCGGGAATCCTTTCTTAACTACTCCTAGCACGGGGGTGGTCGGGTGGAACGTGCTTCGCACCCCGTTGGGTTTCCCATGCTACAGTCACACCATCAGTGCAGAGATTGTGGTGGCAGTTTGTACCAGATTTATGTACCATCTGATGTATACATTTATACTTTATTCATATCATGTAAATTGTATTGTAACTCGCCCATGTGTTGGGATAATGTATTTTGTAACTTGTATAATTGGTCACTGGTATTTAGATTGTATCTTGATGTATTAATATATCGCACTTTGTAATTTAAAACATTATTCACTGATGCAATTATAAATATATTTGATGTTGCTAAGTTGAGTAAGTTAGTTTCTCTTTGTTTCCATGCTTTATTGGTTATGTGATCTTGTATAGCGTATGTGGTTCATCATTATTTGATGCTTTGTGTTTATCACCTTTATATGAGAACACATATTCTTGGAATGAATGTTGGATATTAGTTAGGTTTGTTAATGAGTAGATAACGTAATGTCTCTACGTGTACCCCAAAGGACTTAGAAGTTTAACATGTATTATGTATTTGTAAGTATGTTAGTTGAAATTGATAACATAGTACCTTTACTTTATGTTTAAAAAAATTGTTGTGTAGATAGTTGTCCTTTGGGGTTTGCGCGTCAGGGTGTCACAACTTGGTATCAGAGCCAGGTTTGCAAACACTGGGTACTTTAGGTAGTTGAGTCCATTAGGCAACCTGGCGTAACTCTTGATCTGACATAACTCAATTGTTGTGCAAGATCATGCCTAGGGGTAGAGGACGTGGCCGAAGAGGAGGCCAAGGTGGTGGCCGTGGGGCCAATCACCATAGTCCATCACTTCCGAGCTCACATGGGTCAGAGCGTGAGGAACTTCAGAGTTCCCAAAGCAATCCGATAGGAGGCGGTGGTCAGAATCTAGAGCAACCTGGTATAGGTGGTCAGTTGCAACATTTGTTAGAGGAGTTGTTGGGGCGTCTTGGCCCTAGGCAGGTTGAGGAATAGATATTGGATAGGGAAAGGGAGAGATCTCCTAGACGTGGGGAAAACACAGCTGAGCAGGAGGTAGTAGTGGCAGGTCATATGAGGGATCTATTGAGGGCACGACCCCCTACTTTTGATGGATCTGGTGGGGGTCTTGAGGCAGCGACTTGGTTGATCGATTTGGATAGATGCTTTGCAATGCATCCCTACGGCAGTAACACTAGGGCTAGGTGCGCTATCATGCACCTCAGAGGGTTTACTTCCACTTGGTGGAGGCTAGAGGAACAGAAATTGCACATTGACATCAGTATGGTTACTTGGGAGTTGTTTTTGGAGAGGTTCAGAGCCCGATTTCTATCCGATCACTGGAGGCAGCGTAGAGCTGACGAGTTTCATGAATTAAGACAGATGACTTTGACCGTGGAACAATATGAGCATCGTTTCTACGAGCTCAAGCAGTATGCGGGTATTGGAGATGATGAGGCCATGCTAGTGCAACATTTTGTCAGGGGTTTAAATGCCCGTATCAGCGGTGGTGTTCGTGTCTTCGAGCTAAAGACGATGGAGGTGGCAGTTGAGAAAGCCCGCCTTGTGGAAGAAAATTTAGCTATGGATTTAGGAGGGCACACGGGAGTACAGATAGGTAGTGCTCCATTTACAGGTGTTGGTTCTCGAGGTGGGCAACCTCAAACATCAGGGACTTCTAGAAATTTTTGGGCACCTTCTAAGGGAGGTCCACAGCAGCAACAACAGTCTCAATCTAGACAGTTCAAACCCCAGTCACAGCAGAGTGAGAGATCTCAGAGCAGAAGGAACCGTAGTTGGCAACGAGTTAGACAGGCTCGCTTTGAGCAACGCGCTTAGAGTACACAGTCAGCACCATCTCGGGGTAGCTTCCAGCAGTCGAGTGCACCATCAGGAGTTAGAGGGTATGGACGTGGTACAGGTTGCTTCTCCTGTGGGCAACAGGGGCATATAGCGAGACAGTGTCCACAGAGGAGTACTACAGCATATAGTCAGAGACCAGCTGCTTCTGAGCCAACAGTGGGAGATGCAGGGAGAGCTCATCAGGTATTTGCAGCAGTAGAGAACCGTCAAGCTGAACATCAAGGCACTGTAGTTGAAACTTCAGGTGTGTTGAATGGTACTAGTATATCTATTCTCTTTGATTCAGGTGCATCAGATTCTTTCATTTCCCCTTTAGTGGTGGAACGTTGTGGACTGGTGGCAGCTAGGCAAGGCATTAAATGGCAGGTCGAATTGGCCTCCGGGGCAAAGGTTGCAGTTGAGTCATTAGTTCAGGGTTGCAAATTGAAAATAGGGGCACTCACAACCTTGGTGGATCTTCGAATCCTACCCCTTGGCTCATATGATGTGGTTTTGGGTATGGATTGGTTGTACGCTCATCGTGCTATGATTGATTGTCGGCATAAGGTAGTGCGTTGTGTAGATGATGTGGGTAGTGAGGTGGAGATCATTGGTATTTAGAGACCTATCTCATTACGCTTAATCTCAGCTATGCAATTGAAAAGGTGCTTTAGATAGGGTTGTCAGTTATTTGATGTGTTAGTTAATGATTTGGACTCTGATGAGAGTCAAGGAATTTCATTGGATGATTACCCCCTTCTTAAGGAATATTCTGATGTCTTTCCTAGTGAAATTCCTAGGATGCCACCTAAGCGTGACATCGACTTTAGAATCGATCTTGTTCCTGGAGCTGAGCCTATTTCTAGGGCTCCATATCGTATGACAACACAGGAATTGCAGGAGCTTAAATTGCAGTTGGAGGAGCTATTAGAGAAAGGGTTTATCCATCCTAGTGTTTCCCCTTGGGGAGCACCAGTTATATTTGTGAAAAAGGATGGTTCACTTCGATTGTGTATTGATTATAGGCAACTTAACAAGGTGACAATCAAGAATTGGTATCCCTTGCCGAGAATTGATGACTTATTTGATCAAATAAAAGGAGCTCAAGTCTTCTCAAAAATTGTTCTTAAGTCTGGCTATCATCAGTTGCGAATAGCCGAAGCTGATATTCATAAAACTGCATTCTGTACTCGCTATGGGCATTATGAATTTACGGTTATGCCATTCGGGTTAACTAATGCACCATCAGTGTTTATGAGCCTGATGAATGGAGTTTTTTGTACCTACTTGGATAGGTTCGTACTTGTGTTCCTTGATGATATTCTAGTGTACTCAAAATCTATGGAGGAGCATGAGGTACATCTTAGGCAGGTATTACAATGCTTGAGGGACAATCAGCTGTTTGCTAATTTGGCTAAGTGTGATTTTTACAAAACAGAGGTGAAATACTTGGGGCATGTCATCTCAGGTGCAGGTATTGCAGTGGATCCTTCAAAGATCCAAGCCATAGTTGATTGGCCAGCACCCAAGAATGTTCCAGAGATTCACAGTTTCATGGGGTTAGCAGGCTATTATCGGCGGTTTGTACAGGGTTTTTCTAGGATTGCATATCCTATCACTTCTCTTCAGAGGAAAGGGAAGAAGTTCATTTGGTCCGAACAGTGTCAGACAACATTTGAAACCCTTAAGGACAAATTGACTAGTGCACCAATATTGGCGGTTCCTGATCCTACTAAGGATTTTGTGGTGTGCACAGATGCTTCTTTGGAGGGTTTGGGATCCGTCTTGATGCAAGAGGGACGTGTAATTGCATATGAATCCCGTAAGCTCAAGGACCATGAGCTTAATTACCCAACTCATGACTTGGAGTTAGCCGCAGTGGTTCATGCTCTTGTGAGATGGAGACACTTCTTGTTGGGTCATAGGTTCGAGCTTCATAGTGACCATCGCAGTTTGCAATATATTTTTACCCAGCCAAACCTGAATGCTAGGCAGAGAAGATGGATGGAATTCCTTTGCGAATATGACTTTGAGGTCAAATATGTTCAAGGCAAGGAAAATGTAGTTGTATATGCTTTGAGTCGGCGGAGACATGAGTTTTCTGCAGTGGCTCTTGAGGTAGATTTGAGGAGTCAAGTCCTCATTGCACTTCCATCTGATAGTTGGTATCAGGAAGTGAAGTCAGAAATTGAGTCTGGTAGAGCTCTAGAAGGAAAGTTTGCAGGGTACTCACTTGAGTCTGATGGTCTTCTAAGGTATATGGGTCGCATTTACGTGCCTTCTGTTGAGGGTCTTCGGACTCTACTTATGACTGAGGCACATCGAGCTCCCTATTCTGCTCATCCGGGAGTTAAGAAAATGTATGCAGATCTTTGGGCATTATATTTTTGGGCTGGCATGAAGAGGGATATTGCTGATTTGGTAGCTAGATGTTTGGAGTGTCAGAGGGTCAAGGCAGAGCATCAGCATCCTGCAGGTCTATTACAGCCTCATCTCATTCCAGAATGGAAGTGGGACATAATTTCTGTTGACTTTATTGTGGGATTGCCTATGACTACTAGACGTCATGATGCTATCATGGTCACAGTTGACAGGTTGACCAAGGTGGCTCACTTTTCCCCAGTTCGTTCATCTTACACAGCTTCATCAGTTGCTAGAGTCTTCATGGAAGATATTGTCCGCTTGCATGGTATTCCATGGAGAATCATATCCGACAGAGATCTAGTGTTCACATCTGCATTGTGGACATCATTGCAGCGTGCCTTAGGAACACAGCTAAACTTCAGTTCTGCCTACCATCCTGAGACAGATGGACAGACAGAGAGATTTAATTAGGTTCTTGAGGACATGCTTCGTATGTACGTGATGGATCAGCAGTCACGTTGGGAGGAGTATTTGCATCTTGTGGAATTTGCCTACAACAATGGATTTCACAACTCTATTGGTATGGCTCCCTTCCAGGCACTATATGGTCATCCTTGTAGGACCCCATTGAGTTGGGACCGTCTTGAGGATAGAGTTCTCCTTGGTCCCGAAATGATTCAGGACATGGAACAGCAGGTTGTACGCATCAGAGAGCATCTTGTGGCAGCTCAAGACAGATAGAAGAAATATGCAGATGCACATAGAGTTGATCGCTAGTTCTCTGTTGGTGATCGTGTCTTTTTGAGAGTGCGACCGCAAAAGAGCCCAATCCATTATGGAAAGGGTTCCAAGCTCGCACCTCGTTTTGTAGGTCCATTTGAAGTCTTGGAGAGAATCGGTCCCGTTGCTTATCGCCTAGCTTTGCCACCCAGCCTGTCACGGATTCATGATGTTTTTCATGTTTCTGTACTTAGACCATACTTTCCTGATGTTACTCACGTACTTGGTTGGAATGCTCTTCAGGTCGAGGATGGACAACTAGCACTCGAGCCCGTGGCCATGCTATAGCATCGGAGACTCGCCCTCAGGGGCAGAGATATTGAGCAGGTGCGGGTTCAGTGGGACCCAAATGATGAGACTTCAGCGACATGGGAGGATGCATCCCACATTAGAGAGGCCTATCCATACTTATTTAGTGGCTTCCAGGAGTAAGCCACATCCTAGGGGGGAGGATGTGATACCCCTCATGTTGTTGTTACTCTTATGGACAGATCTTGTACTTGGTTGTGTGGGTGATCAGTTCACCATTTTGGTTGTGCATGGATTTATGGTTTGGTTGTTTGGTTGCATTAGACTTTACATATGATGTTAGATGATACTTATTTATGGTGATTATGTTATATGACTTTTGTGGTGCTTTTAATAATATGTATACGTTGATGTTGCGAGTTTATGTTGTTATATTGTTTGGTGTGTTTATTTGTGAGTCTTGGTGAAAGGACAGAGTGACATCACTTGCTTGCAAGTGCCCTGTCATCCTACGATTTCCTTTCACGGTGTGTTTTCTATGGAGATTTATATGTTTCACGACATTTGTTTTATGCAGGATGCAAGTACTAAGTCTTGATTCCACCTGCTTCGGCAGGACAGGGCGAGCATCAAAATAAACCCAATGGGATTGATGTTGAAAAAGGAGTGGTTAGGAAAGAATTCCCATCCCAAGTCCGTCTACTGTGAGTCCTTGGTTGTCCTTGTTTTTATTTGTCCTTGTTTGTAAATGTGTTCGTGTTGGTTAACAGTTTAGTTTGGGATTTAATAAATTTTTTATCAATTTTTAATTAAGTGTAATTTAATTAATGTTGGGTATGTGTGATCAATTATTTATTTAATTGATGGAGTTTAAAGTTAATTGTAGTTTAGTTAATTGAGTTATATTCTATATTAAGGCAATAGTTTAAATAAAATAAATCGTACTGTGTTGATATTTTAAAAGTCTTATTGCTTTTGTATTTTTGGAGTTAAATAAATAGTTTATTAAGTTACATTGTTAATAAAAGAAAATATAAATAAATAAAATAAAATATAAATAAATAAAATAAAATATAAATAAATAAAATAAAATAAAAATAAATAAAATAAAATATAAAAATAAAATTATTAAATTTTATTTTATGGGGAGTTGTACGGGAAGTAGTGGAAAATTAATAAGTTTGGTGGAGGATATGTTTCCCGGAAGAAAAACAGGCATGAAAAAAAATAGAAATTCTTCACGGGAAAGATTGGGCTGGGAAGAGTGGGGAAAGCTGGGTTTGTGAACTTTTGTGGGTTTCTATTGTTTACTGGTGTGTGGATTTGGGATAAGCTGCAAGGCTCCAGAAGATTTCTTATTGGCTGAAGGAAGAGCTTCTGGGAGGAGTTTTAAAGCTGCAGGGTTTTGGTGCAACTCTTACTTCTACAGCCTACAGGAAACAGGTATTTCTCTGAATCTAATTTGTTTCCTTTGTAAATTAATATATATCTTCTTTGAAAAATTTAGAAAACCTTGTTTCTGGTTATTGCCGTTAAGGCTTGTGTTGCCTCTGTAAATTCTAGTTTTAACAAACAAAAGAAAAATTAAACCATAGTTGAACAGAGAAAACTTAGAATATATTTGTACAAGGAAAAATATGAATCAACACAGGAAAACTAGCAAAAACTTCTTAATCCATGTGGAAGTTGTAATGATTCAAGTTTGCTATATTCTGTGTATTCTGTCACTGGAAAAAAAATTGCTATTTCCTCACTGTGGAATTTTTATTTAAATGTAAACTGTGTTTTACAATTTACTCTGTCTTCTGTAAAAAGATAATTATATATATATGTTCTGTACAAAAGAATTAAATTTTATAATGTTCTGTCTTTGAAAATTTTCTTTTAAAATATAAAATCTGACGAACTTCCGTACTTCGGAAATTCGTCAGAATTTTATATAAAATAATATATATTTATATTAGGTTTCTTTTAAAAAAAGTTAACAAATAAATTTAATTTTTTTTTAAAAAATATATATATACTTATGTTTGATTGGTGGGTGGGGACAGTACCTGTACCCACCCCCTATGCAGCCCATAAGGGCCGCGCACAGCAGTCGAAGGACTGCTGTACGTAGCCTTTGGGGGCTGCGTCCTCCCCTATGGGGAGGTACGCAGCCACTTGGGCTGCGTCAGACTTTGTTTAATTTTATTGTTATTTTTAATTAATGTTCTAAATTTTGTTTATTTATTTTAATACAGATTTTTGTTATTTTAAATGATAATTTAAAAATTTAGAATTTTTAAATTAATATTAATATTAATTAATATTTTTACATTTATAAGATTAATTATATATATATATGTGTGTGTGTGTGTTTTTTTTTAATAGAGAGGTATTTTGTTTGATGAATATGTTATATAATTTTATATATATATATTTTTTAGATGAAATTAGAAAAGAAATATTTATTAAATTTATTCAATTAAATTTATTTAATTGTCTTCTTTTAGTGGAGTTAATTGAGAAAAAGTAATGATTTGATTTTATTATCGAGTTTGTTTAATTGGTTAAATTTTTCATATGAGATAGGGTTGTTGAATTTCCAGAGGTTGGGGAATTTGATATGTTTATTTTGAGTGTTTTATTCCATTTTCGTGGCGAGTATAATTGTATGTTATATTGATTTGCGTCAATTCGTTGAATCATTGAGTTATTAGATTATAGCGAGATGGTTTTGCCTCGCAAATTTTTTTATCCTGTGTTTGGTGTACTTGAGAGAGTTCAAGCCCCCATGTTTGTTGTATGTTAGGAAATTCTAGGGAGAGTGGCTCTATGTGGGCGCCGGCGCACAAAGGGGCTGTCAGGATAACCCACAGTAGAGTTAGTGTAAAAAGTGAAAACCTAACTAAATAATTAGGGGATGGGTAGTTAAACACTAAAAGAAAATAATAAATACCTCGCTCACCTGTTAGGGCTATCATAGACTAAAGGTGTTCGAGAAGGCCGTGGTTGGCAAAATCGTGATCTCATTTCCACGAGTAATGCATGATTCCGCATGAGTCACCCTATGGGGCGGTGCCTTGAAATAGGCAGTCAGGATAACCATAGATGGAGGCGGCACCTCGTGTTAGGATGTCAGGATAATCCATGAAGGCCATGCGATGACACTCTCCTCTAGCGTTTCCCCTTAGTTATTTTATTTGAAAACCTCTGGAAGTAATTTCATTGTTTGATTTGTAGTTAAGTGTTGTCATGTTATGTAGTTGACTTATGATGTCACATTTCCTTTGTGTGTAAATTCTTTTCCATGTTTGGTGTTGAGTCATGTGTGTAACTGTTGACGTCTTGGTCGGGAATCCTTTCTTAACTACTCCTAGCACGGGGGTGGTCGGGTGGAACGTGCTTCGCACCCCGTTGGGTTTCCCATGCTACAGTCACACCATCAGTGCAGAGATTGTGGTGGCAGTTTGTACCAGATTTATGTACCATCTGATGTATACATTTATACTTTATTCATATCATGTAAATTGTATTGTAACTCGCCCATGTGTTGGGATAATGTATTTTGTAACTTGTATAATTGGTCACTGGTATTTAGATTGTATCTTGATGTATTAATATATCGCACTTTGTAATTTAAAACATTATTCACTGATGCAATTATAAATATATTTGATGTTGCTAAGTTGAGTAAGTTAGTTTCTCTTTGTTTCCATGCTTTATTGGTTATGTGATCTTGTATAGCGTATGTGGTTCATCATTATTTGATGCTTTGTGTTTATCACCTTTATATGAGAACACATATTCTTGGAATGAATGTTGGATATTAGTTAGGTTTGTTAATGAGTAGATAACGTAATGTCTCTACGTGTACCCCAAAGGACTTAGAAGTTTAACATGTATTATGTATTTGTAAGTATGTTAGTTGAAATTGATAACATAGTACCTTTACTTTATGTTTAAAAAAATTGTTGTGTAGATAGTTGTCCTTTGGGGTTTGCGCGTCGGGGTGTCACAATCTCTCTCCCACTCCCTCCCTCGCTCTCTCTCAAGTATCTCCCTCCTACCCCCTCTCCCTCTCAGGTCTCTCTCTCTCTCACTCACTCCCTCTATCTCTCTCCCACTCCCACTCCCTCTCTCTCTCCCTCTCTCCTTATTGCAAACATAACATGAATCTATTGGTAATGGAGCCTGATTATATTCTTGATTCAAAGGTTTTATTTCAATCACTCTCTATCCATCCATCTATCTCCCTCTCTATCCCTCTCCTTCTCCTTCTCCATCTCCATACCTATCTTTATCTTCCTATCTATCTCTATTTGCCTACCCCTCTCTCTCTCTCTTGCTCTTCCCCCCTCCATCTCTCCCTCTTTCTATTCCTACCTATCCCTCTCTATATATGTATCTCTTCCATCTCTATATATCCTTCTATCCCCTCTCTATTTATCTCCCCCTCTCCTCTCCTCTCACTATCCCTCTCCTTCTGCTTCTCCATCTCCATCTCTATCTTCCTATCTGTCTCTATCTCCTTACCCTTCTCTCTCTTGCTCTTCCCCCTCTAACTCTCCCCCCTTTCTATGTCTCTCCCTCTCCCTCTATATATATTGAGCTATCTCTCCCTCTCTCCCCATCTTCTTCTCTCTCTCCCTCAAGCTACTTATTGCTCTTTCTCCCCCCTCTTCTTTCTCTCCCTCTTCTACCTATCTCTCTCCCTCTCTCCCGCTCTCTCCCCCTCTTCTCTCTCTTCCTCTTCAACCTATCTCTCTCCCTCTCTCCCCCTCTTCTCTACCTCTCCTCTATCTATTTCTCTCCCTCTCTCTCTATCTCTCCCCATCTCTCACTACCTCACTCCCTCCCTATCCCCATATCTATCTCTCTATCTCTACATCTCTCTCCCTTTCTCTTCCCATATATCTCTCTATCTCTATTTAAACTAAGAATTTTATATTTAAACTAAATATTTTATTTTTATAAATTATAATATATATATATATTTTTAAAATTTTGTTTATTTATAATTTTATATTTATTTACACAATACATTTTTTAATGTATTTAATTCAAAAGTATATTGATATTATAACATTTATTGTAATTATTTATAATATATACGTATATAGTATATTATTTATAATTATTTATAATATATATGATTTATATATTATATAGATATATTATATATTATAAAATAACACTATTGTAAAACTGGAGAAAAAACTAAAATTAAAATGGATTCATTGATAGGGGGTTTGAGTGGACGTCTGCTAAGAGTCTGCTTGAACCAACCTGTTGATCATTTTTTTACATTATTTTGAAGTGGCCCGATCAAACTAGGGTTCGATCTAACCCCCATTTAATCAAACGGGTTTTAGGGGGTTCAAGCGAACAGTGGTTCGCTCAAACCCCCCTTTTCCTTTCTTCTCCCCCTTTGGCACCAAAAATGTCTAGAATTTTTCCCTTCGAAGCTCAAGTTGAGGATGAAAATGGAGGATACTTCACAGAACCAACTAGATGATGGTAGTCCTTAGAATGAGCTATCCAACAAAATATAATTTTAATATATGGGTATGTGCAGGATCATCGTGCAAAAAACAAGCCCTTAAGTGGCAAAAAATTCAGAAAAATCAATGTTAGGCAACTTGACATAAATATTTGAATAAGTTATCTATATTATTTCAAAAATATGTAAGAATAGAATTTGTAGAAAATTGAATGTAGTTTCTAAAATACTAGGTTTATTTAAAAATAAATAAAATCTATTTGGTGAAAATTTGAAATTTCAATACAGAGTACTTAAATTTTTAGGAAAAAATAAAGTAGGTGTCTGACCACCCTAACCATAATAAAATGATAATATTTTTTAAGATTTTATATATATAGTATAGGACTCATGTCGGATGTGATACATATTTTTGTAATTTTTTTCCAAGTAAATAATTAATTATGAATTTTTATTACAACTTTAGAAAATATAAAAACTCTTTCTGACTACCATAACTTGGTCAAAACTTCATGAATTTTTTATTTATTTTTAATCCTATAGTATGTGAAGCATAGAATGTGACGATGTTTTGGATTCAAAAATATGATACCGCTTGAAAGTTATAGATGTTTTTCAATCATTAATGATCATGGCTTTAGTCATAATTCTAATAGAAAATGAATAATAATTATTTATTAAATTCAAAAAACTATAATTTATATTTTTTTGGAAAGCTGAGAATCTCCTCTAAAACCCTTTTCGCTTCATTAATTTTGGGTGAAAAAAGTCGTCACCACATACCCTACAAATATTGCCACTTTTTCGCACCATGATCCCGCACATACCCATATTTTGGTTTTATTATGTATTATTTGTTTTAGTTTTATTAAACATAGTTTTTTCATTGAAAATCAAACTCTTTGTTTTGCACATGTGGAAAAATAGCAGATTATCAAAAAAAAATTGAAAATATAAGTGCACTAGATATTGAAGTCCTTGATCCAAAAATAAATAAATTTAATTTTGATACATACGAAAAAGGTTATGTTGTATATGGTCTACCTATGTCTGAATTGTAATTGGTTTGACTTCGAAACTTGATTAAGTAGAAAATATTCAATAAAGCACTATCAAACCAAATGAAAGCACTAGATATCATAGTTACAAATACAAATTCAAAAAAAAAAAAGAATTTTATCCTTCATGGAAAAAAAGTTATGTTGTATACGGTGAGCGTCACTCCTTAAAAATGGTGTTTATTGAAAAAACTAGTTTTCGAAGGAGATGGAAAAAGAAGTACAATCTGATTCCAAAATTTTTGAAAAAAATATATTTAGAATCTACAGAAAAAAATTCACAAATCACTAGTTTGCATCATTTTCAAATTCCTCACGGTTTAGCTGCTATAAGTGCCTGAAAGTGAAGATTTAGTTAGAAAAAATCAGTTCAATGTCTAGTTTGGCCAAAGATTGTAAACTAGTATTGTGGGATCATCCCTCAACCATGAATTAAAAGCACTACATTTTGCTATGATATTTTTTTATGGGAAGGAGCTCTTACATTTCATTGGAAACCTTTTGGTGTTAAAATCCTTGCCACTAGACAACAATAGAACTCAAGAAGTGTAATACCCCTCATGTTGTTGATACTCTTCGATACTCTTATGCCTTGGTTTTGTTCTTGGTTTGTGATGGTGATTAGTTCACCGGATTGGTTGTGTGTGGATTCATAGTTTGGTTGGTTTGCTGGACTTGATATTACTTATGATGTTTGATGATACATTATGTGGTGATTACATTATTTGGTTATGCTATGGTTTTCTTTAATGATATATATGGTGATGATGTGATTCTATATTGCTATGGTTTTTGATGTATTTGCTAGTGAGTCTTGGTGAAAGGACAGAGTGTCATCACTCACTCACAAGTGCCCTGCTACCCTGCGATTACCTTTCATGGTGTGTCTGCAAATGAGATTTACATGCTACTTGGTGTTTACTTCTATTCAGGATGCAAGTACATGACATTGACTCCACCTGTTTGACAGGTCTGAGTGTGTCTCATAAACCCAATGGGTATGATGTTGGAAAGCGAGTTGATAAGGAAGTGTCCCTGTCCCAAGTCTGTCACCTCGTTGTGAGTCTTACGGTGTCATGGTTTTGACCTTGTCCTTGTTTCAGTATTGATTGTTGTTGATTATTTATTTTATTTATGGATAGTTGTTATTTAATTTATCTTTATTTTATATGGGATTAATTAATGGTATTTTGTTGATATGATTAATTGTAGGTAATTGTAATTCAGTTAAATGTTGGATTTAAATATTGTAAATTAAAAGTTATTTAATTAATTAAAAGGTATAAATTAATTAATTTAAATAAATAATGTTTTATGATAATTTTAAATTATCTTTTTCAAAATATTCATATTATAAAATCTAATGATAATATCATGTGAGGATAATGTAAAAATAATGATTTTTTTTAATGAAATTTGTAAGATAAATGTGAGCTTTTAAAGAAAGAAAAAGGAACCAATGCATGTTGTGGATTTTTGGAAAAGGAAGAGTTTTATTTATTTTTCTTTATTTTTATTATGGGGATCTAGGAAAAAGTTTCTCTTCACAGGAATGGTTTTTGGTTTTTTGGAAGAAGTAACAATAGTTGGGAAAAATAAATAAATAAATAAATATGTGTGTGTGTGTGTGTGTGTGTGTGTGTGTGTGTGTGTGTGTGTGTGTGTGTGTGTGTGTTTCTTTGTTAAAAATTGTTCTTTGTAAGGAAGAATATAATATTGATCCAGAAGTTAGCTGAAAGAAGGAATTGGAGAAGGAACTACAGAGGAAGAAGGGCTATCGTGTTTGGATTCAACATCAAATGAAGGACTCAAGGTTCTTTTTGATTTATTAATTCTTTTGTTTTTGATAGTTTTTTAAGGGAAATGCAAATCATGTCTACCATGCTTGAAAATTATATATATGTTTAAAAGAAGGTTTTGTTGTTGGAAATTTGTTTGTGTCAAACTTTTAAATCTTCAGTAGAAAACTATTGAAAAACCCTCTGATCTCTCTTCAACAAAATTAGTTGTGAAATTCTTGATTGGAAAATAAAATAAATTATTTTGGGGTTAAAATATGCATGCCCAAATTTACAATTTGTCTGAAAGGAAATCAGATTGATATTTATTTTAATTTCTTTTAATATATACTTGTGCATATATATATACACACATATATATATATACACACAAATATATATATATATATATATATCAGTTTGCCAAAAGAATATATATATGTATTCATACTGCCATTTTTATAAAATTTTCTGTGTTTAATATATATATATACAGGTCTGGTTTGTGGTTTCTCTGTTCTTAAAATATATATATATATATATATGAAAATTTATATTGAAAAATAATAATAATTAAAAATAAATAAAAAAATAAAAAATGTTTTGGGGGGAGTGGTCAGTTGCTGCCGTACCACCCTTGACCCCATGGTACTGCGCACAACCACCACAGGGCTGCACACTGCAGCAGATGGCTATTGGGCGCAGCCATGTGGGGACTACAGCCTCCCCACAGGGAGGTACGCAGTACCTACGATTACACAAGTTTCTTTTCTTATTAATTTTTTTTTTAAAAAAAATAGTTTTATTTAATTTTTTTTTAATAATATATATATATACATATATATATATTATATATATAAATATATATTATATATATAAATATATATGTATATATATATTAATAGATATGTGTATATATATATGTATGTATATATATATATAGCTGTATATTATAGTGAATTATATGGGTAATTTTGTAATGTGATTTAATTGCATGATTTTAATGTATGCTTTATATATATATATATACATATATATGTATATATGTATATATGTGTAAAAGCGTATATATATGTATATATATATTTATATGGATTGTTATTTATGCTGAAATCATGGAACAATTAGATAATGTTAAAATTTGTAATGTTGGATATTTTAGTGTGATCCATTAAATTAGAAATAAACTTTGTGGTTTAAATTAAGTTGAATGTTCTCGAGTGAATTAATTAATTTATTTCTTGGTGAAATTATTTTGTAATGATGTCATGCCCATAAATTTTTGTTACAAAACCCAACATATATATATATATATATATTTATTTATTTATTTAGGCTTTCTCTTTATGAAAATACAAACCATGCACCAACACAATGTTGTTTGATATACATCAATGATATAGCTTGTGAAATACTATTGTTGATATGCCACCTAAGGATTGGGAGAAGAAGGGCACATCAGATAGGTGTGAAGATTTTTTTGTGTGCACCCAACCTTAGGGTTTGGCTAACAATAACCTAGGTTACAAGGGTTATAACAAATTGACCAACTTGTTTTCTAAAAGAATAGGAAATAGAGTTTCTCTAGTCTACTATGTTCCAGTGGAGCAATCTCAAGTAACACCACCTTACACAAAAACCACCTAGAGCAACCATGATATATTTACATATTAGTTGACAATGGGTTTAGGACATCCCTAGGTTATCATTTATAAAGTTGACATGAGGAGTAATTTACAATGTAGGGATAAGGACTCTACCAACAACCAATTGATGGTTGCAATAATCCCATGCTTACAATAATATAAAATATATATATTAACTGATTAGCCAATCCCTAAGGAAAGTGACCTTGTTAATTAAAAATCATTCAACCATTAGCAACAATGATATTAATGAATAGTTATAATAGTGGTATGAATAGTTATCTTCATTAAATCTTAAGAATATTATTATTATTCTTTAACACATAATTCGATACCAATGTTATTATCAAATACGAACTGTCATGTCCACCATCTTAGCTAGAAAAGTACCACAAAACAATAATACATTTTTTTTTCGTCTAAATTTATAAAGTTAACAAGTTAACTACATGCAACTACTTGTTTTATAATGGTTACTATCTTAAGATTACTAATAATCATTTATAAGTATATCCCCCTATTTTATAATTAAATTGAGCATTTAGAATTTATCCCTTATTTCTTATAAAAAGAATTTATTTAAATTTTCCTCTCTAATATATGTGCATATAAATTCACTATTAATTAAATATATGCATTTATTTACTCATGTTTAATTAATATCTATCTTATTATCTTATTTATCTCATTATTATTAATTTGAGAAAGTTTAATTATAACAATAAAGAATCATATATACTCCCCACTTACTTTGGTGGGAGAATTAAAAAAATAAAATAAATAAATCAAAATAAGGAAAAGTCTCCCCTTTAAAAGTACACTAATATTATCTAGAGTTTTCTCTTCTTATTTTAAATCATTTTATTCCTAAGAATAGATTCTCTTTGTTTTTCCTTTCCTCTCATATTTAAAGGACATGTGAGTATGAGTATAGTTTTAAAGTCTTGCTAAGAGAGAAGAGAGATACGTGGGGTTTAGACTAGAAATTTGTAATATTTTGAATAACATATAAGTATACTTTCCACCCTTGATAATTTTATGAAATCTCTTATGCTACCATGTAATAGTTTACTCATACTCCTATGCGTCACTCAAAAAGGTGTCGTTTATGCTTTTATTTTAAGTAATGTATTAATTTACGGCTCACATGGCAAGGTAATTGTGAGCAGAGAAAAAAAATAGATGGCAGCAATAATTGCAATGGTTGGAGATTTCATTGCAAAAATACAACAATTATTTAGGAGACTAACATACACAGCAATACCAGTAATGCAGCAATCAACAAGGAATATATTTGAGATAGCGTATATTGCCCACCTAATTTAGATCGCAGAAACTTTTATTGTTTGGTAGTTCAATTTTTTTCTATTTAGATTATACTAATATCTCATTTTAATATTACTAATTTCCTATATCCATTTTATTGTCATTCTTTATTTCCTTTTTGGCAGGTTATATCATCATCCACCCCTTACAAGCATAAATACTGTAGTTTCAGCTCACACCGGAGCAGAAATTAATGCCTGACTTAGACTGATAACTACACTATCTTTTCTAGCACGACACCAGGAATACAATCTCATTGCCCTGCCATATTTCAGTCCAATTAATAAAAAAATATTGACAACATTCTACACAACAAAAATTAATTCACAACCATTTTATAGAACGGGATTCAGATACAAAGTGATTTAATGTTCACAAGCAATTTAAGACTCAAGACAACACAAAAGAGAGCTGAAACAAATGGTTTGCAAGTCGTTCATTCTGAATACCTAGGTACTCCTTTTAAGTGTGCATCAAAGCTACCATGAGCAACATAACTGTCCAAGGATAATTAGTTTTCTCTTAATTTTGGGAATTTGTTCGTTGTATACTTCACAACTGTTCTTTATAAATAGTCAAATAGGAAATGTTGGCGATTGGGCTAGAACATAAATATTTCTGACTGGAATGACATTAAATAAATTGGGCGACTCCTATATTTACTTAGCTAATAATAATTAACTTGCAGATTGGTTAAAAACATAGAGATCCAAATGGATAGGGATTTAATAGATATTTTTGATTAATACAAAAGCTACAGATTGGGCTAATTTGGTTACCTAATCAGCCAGGCATTAATAGGTGTACTTGACAGCTTTGGATTTAATGTCGTTAACTTCACTACAGCTACGAAATTGAATTTCAAACTATTACCCTGTTGAAAAGATCACTATAGATCGCTTCAGCCAAACATGGTACAGTGTAATCATCCACAGTGGTGATCTAGCTATTTATTGATGATTTGATAAATTTGAAGATTTACGGCGCAAAAGTGACTTATGTTGCAGATTTTTCAGAGAATAATTAGAGTATAGGAGGGGTCAACCAACCCTACACAAATGATTTGACCTGCTAGCAAGCTATAGAGTCATTCCTCTAAAGCGATAATATTTATTTACTGTGCACAAGGTGATTTCCAGCCTTGGATACCTAATACCATTATTGTCGATATTTCCTTTTAATCTACTCATCTCATTTAACACTTCCTTAGGAAGTACTACCTACCGATTTATAACTGTTGTGGCATATGCAAAGACTAGGCACAATAAAATCTGCAGCTACTCTCAGAAGTTTAGGGAGGAAACTGAGTTTAACATCGATCAGAAAATTATGGGTTCTAAAACCAGACATATTGACTGAAGGATCAACAACAGATGATTCTTTAGTATCTATGCCCATCTTTGGTGGCATTCTTTAAATTTTCTATGAACTCCATTGATCTAAACAATAGCTGCCTTGTTGCTTTTGACTTGGTGAATTACCTTAGTTGTGGCTTCCCCGCGCAAACCCTGTCATTACTGCAATGTCGTTTTGGATGGCTCTTTTTTTTTTGTTTTTGTTACTTCCATTGTGCGCTCTAATAAAATGCAAGACTGTAATACCAGTAAGGGTCATGTGTAAACATATAGTATTTTATTTTATTTTTTCCTTAATCAGGATATTGTGTGTGGCGTTCAGGAGAGACATATTCCATGAGAGGTAGTGGATGGTTATTTTATATATATATATATATATATATATATATATATATATATATATATATATATATATATATATATATATTACAGGCAATAGGAGGTGAAGCACTGCAACGAAGTCAACAGCTATTGAGAATAGTCCAGTGTGATAACCCTAAAAATTTAACCCTTTTATTCTCAGTTTCATGCAGGTCTCTCACAAAAGTTATGCTACGGGGAAGGAAAGTAATAGGGCCAGTTATTCCAGGCTAAGAACAATACAATATTTTCCCTTGAATATCAGATTATCCTGCAGGCTCTATGGTTATGCCTCCAGATGAACTCAACTAGAAGTGGGGTTACTGTTATCAGATCTTCCTTTCCTTTAGACAGAATAGATTCACATACTTTTATATACATTTATTTATTATCATTATTACTACTTATAATTCAGGTACATTCACTACCTCATAAACAAAAGAAAAAAACTGAATAAGGTTATTTCCTTTATTTTCTTTTTCATTTATGTCAAAAAAAGAGCTAATTTCAATCATGCTCATTCTGGAATAATAGTATACAAGCAGACGCAATTACAAAAAGAACGGTTTCCTTCCTTACTTTCCATATATTGAATGATACCTAAAGATGAAGTGGATATCCTAAATTTGAATAGTAACTTGTTCTTGTCTTCTTCTTTTTTCTTTATCCTTTTTTTTTCTTCTCTTTTTACACAATGATTAAATCTTGCTCTCCACCCTACCATAATGGCGTCATGGAGCCTCGTGGGCTCTAGCCATACCCCCGAGCAAGAATTATTTCAACCCCAAGAAGATGAATGGAGTCTTCTCAAAGTTTTATGAAATGGATGAAAATAGCACAAATTTCAGATTATATACATATATATACTCTTCACTCACCAAATTCAACTAAGAGCCACACAACCATATTACGCTAAAAAAAATAACAAAAGAAGATGGAAATAGGAAACTTATCTCTTTGCTTTAGATGTTGAAGTAGGTAGTACCCCACTCCTTCCTCCTTTCCAAATATATAGATGTTTCCCAAATTGCAACTCTTGGATGGGAATGTGTGGAGTGTACTTTTTCCCATCAATGAAGGTTCTTTCCCCATTAATGAGAACATGCATTTGGACAACCACTCTATCTTTCCACCCCATCCTCTTCTCAAAATTCCTCACTCTCCATTATGAGAGCTTTTCAAGGGTCAAATCATGTTGTAGGGGCACTATTGTATGCCCACTTGACCCCTACCACTATGGTATAGACCCTGGGGGGTTTATTTTTGCACCCTACCCCAAAACTTGACAAATAACTCTCATTAAAAGCCCACTCAAGGTTCCATCCGAGTTTCAAACTTAGCTAGGGGTTTCCAAGACCTAATCCCCACTTATACCTCACATGAATCCCAACTAAATTCCCTCCCAACCTTAGTCCTCCAATACATTAACTCCACATATTCCTAGGCCCTGAATGGAAATCAAATTTATATCCTCATGAAGTAGTCTTTTGATTCACTCTTGATGGTTCTCCCTTCTCATACTAACATCGTTTCCTTCCTGCACAAATTGCCAATGTGATTGTAAGTATGAATTGTGTAACATATTAATCTATTACTTGGAAATTCTAAGCTTTAACTATATAATAATCCATTTATAATCTTAATTCACATTCCACGACATATGAGTGCAATCCTCCTTCATGGTTGTGACAATAGAACAAAATATCAAAATGATATGCAAGAATATTGCCAAGAGATCACCTTATTTATTATCCACAATATGCTTAATCATCAATTCAAGAAAAACATAGAACAATTTATGGTTGTATTAAGTACATAAAAGTTAGGGTCTTACAAATGAGATATGTTATATGGTGTTGCTTGAATTTTAGCTTATTTGTGTATGTAATTGTTTACTCTTGAAATTTTTGTTGAGTCAATTATGGTTTTCTCTTAATTGGGATTATGCCTTGGGGGAAAAACCCTTAAGTCAGTTATCCTCATGTAGGAGCTTAAGTTGCTTAGGGGCTTCCAGAGGTATGGGGAAATGATGTGTATTTATGATCTTTTAATTTGATATGTGTCCCTATGTTAAACTATAGTCGTGATCTTGAGTTTACATTTGGGGTTGTACCGTTTTATGGGGTTATATTCATATGAGTTTTGGCGGGATGGTTTTTCCTCATGGTTGTTCTATTTTGTGGTTCAGTGTTCTTCTTGGTACAACTCCTTGGTATTGGATTTTATGTTTTGGGTTTCTATGGAGAGTGGCTGTATGTGGGTGTTGGTGCACAAAGGGTGTAGTGTCCCTCCAGTTGTGACACTATGTCTTAGTTTGATTCAGTTAGATGGATAGATGCTTCAGTTGTTTATGATACTATGCTAGTTGTTTTCAGTTATGACTTTGACATTATGTGGATTTTATATTGAGTGGATGATGCATTTGACATCCTGATCATCTGGTTGTGTTTGAGTGATGATATTGAGATAGATACGTTTGTGATATGGTATATATAGTTTAAGAATTTTTATGAGGTTATTATGATCGAATGGTTATTATGTTAATAATGTTCGTCAGTTTTGGTGAAGAAGACAGTGTAGCACTACTCACTCATGAGTACCCTGCTACACTACAATTCTTCTTCACGGTGCATTTTTCGATATATGATGATATGTTTAACAAGTGATGTTTTATGTAGTTATAGGTACTGGGTATCGGCTCCACCTGCTTGTCGGGTCTAAGCGTACCCTAATCCAATGAAATTATGTTGATCCAGAGATAGTGTTAGGTCCTCATTTAAGCCATTGTTCTTCATTGAGTGAGTATCCATTTGTCACCCATTGTTGTTTGTTGTTTTGTCTTTTCATGTCGATCTTGTTTGTGCTATTTTATTTGGAAATTAATTATTGTTTAATTTAGTTAAATGATGCATTTATTAATTTATTGATTAAATGTGATTTTATTGAGATGTCAAATTAAATAATTAACTATGGTTTGATTTATTAAGTTAAATTAAACAAGTTATTTATTCTAAAAGAGAATGTTAATTTTGTGTAAAGACAATTAAATAAATATAAATTGTTGAATTAATTGTGCAAATAGGATTTATGTGAAAAGCTGACAATTTAAAGGAGTTTATTTTCTATAAGTTAAAATATCTGAAAACATGAGTTGAAGGATAATATCTTAGATATTTAATGATTATAACTGATTGAGCAATTTTTGGAATGCATGACTACAATCAGTTGAGTTTTGTAACTTGAGGTAATTAATTGCATTAAAAAGATTTTGGGGGTTGCAATTTCATTCACGACAATGTTTGGAAGAATTTTCACGACAGCAGTTTTTAGGAAATTTTTGCATGGCAGTTGTTCTAGAAAAAGTTTTTATCTCATATTTTGTTTTCAAGCATAATATTGAGTTGGATTCTATTGGATTTCCTTGTCAAATAGCCAGTGTTTTGAGTAGATTTGACAGAAGCTTCAGATTTCATTTCCAGATCAGTTTTCGAGCCTTTAAAACAGGTTCCCTTCTTGTTTTGCAATGTTTTTATCTGTATTTACTGAAAAGTTTACTAGGAAGATATCTATTTGGAAATGTATTTCTTGCTGTTGGAAAAGAATTTATTTTGCTAAACCTACACATAATAACAGAGAAAACAATTAGAATGAGTTTTCTAATAAAAAGAATTTCGTAGAATTTGATTATAATTTGAAATTTTATTATATAAATCTATTTAGATGATAATGATTAAGCTGAGTTAAAAGTGCATAAATCGCTATCTATGTCTCCTTTGTTTGTTTAAGTTCTTGAGGTTATACTTTTCCAAATTGATACTTTGTGAGATAGAGATTTTAGCTCTCATGTTAACTTTGAAATTTGTGATTATCTTCTCTGAACTATTGTCAGTATTGAGTCGGTGCTTGTTATGAAGTTTTAAAATCAATATATTTATCTGTTATAGTTTTGTCTCTCATACAGCCACAGATTCTTATGATGCATTATATTTGTTTGCATGTTAAAGATAAACTTTGACATTGATGAAATCGATTTGTCTATTGCCTTTGGCATCGTCCTTGTTTAGATCCATATATTGCCAACCTAAATGGCTTTATTTGTTTCTATAAACTATAAGAATTATCTTACTTCTCCATGCGCCATTATTGTTTTTTGGCATGTTTGAGTTAGGAAATATCACCTTTATTAGCAATATTTTAGTCCCATCTTTTCCTTATGTCCCTATCTCTTTTATAATTGCTGTAGTAAAATATATTACTACCACGCGAAGAGAATTTAGTTTCCTAAACTTGTCTATTTGTTGTTCCATCGCCTTTTTCCTGTAGTTTATAGTCTTATAGATTTAAATATCTCCCTAATGCTAATGACGCCTATCACAACAATAGTGCTTGAACATGGTAGCCTGTGTAGATCTAAATAAGCCCTTTGGTTCCATATGCCTATTCAGGCGAGTCAACTTTTGAATGGTTTACATTTCTTAGAACAATTTCTCTTGCTATAGAAGCCTGCGTCTGGAACGTTGCAAATCAATATGTTGTTAATAATTCTTTTATCTAGTGACCGATAACACTCTCGTGATGGTTGCGCTTCATTCATTTAATTGACTGTGTATTTTACTTTGTTTTTCTTGCATCTTAACCAGTGCATTGGCTGTGGTTTACCTTCAAATTTTGATGTATGTCGATGTTGTTTCTTTGGCCATCCCTTGGTCATTAGTTCTCTTGAAGTTATTTTTGGATTTCATCAATATCCCCTATAGCTCTTGGTGTTTTGGCGTATATTGTAGATGCAATACTTGAAAACTAGAATGTTGTAGTGTTTTAAATAAATCCATTGGTTCCATTCACTATTTTTCACAACTATAATGCTTGAACATAGAAGGGTACAAACTTTTTATAAACTCCTTGATTTTATTGTCAACCTGCCATAGCTGAAGTACTTGATCATAATAGAGAAATCCTCTTAGCATGGCGTAATTTCCTTGTAAGGTGCCTGGACTATTGTTCTGTAATCTTCTATGTAGTGTTGACTGGTTATTTGCATGGTGCATGATCCCCTCCTTGATATGGCCTTAAGTTTTTCTTTAATTAATATTATTCTTTATTTTATTTGTCCGTAAAGTCCATCTTTGTGAATAACATTTTCATCTCTATCTCTCCATAAGCGTTCACTAAAATTAGAAGTTTCTAATTTTTCTTTAGAAAATTCTCATGGTTAACTCAAGTTTAATATGTTTGCATAGCCCCACTTTTAGCAGGATTATCTAAAGTGTTTGTTGTGTTAATGAGTATAAGTAGATCGATTTCCCTTAACTGTTAGTTGAAATGATTTTTGAACCAAAATTCATGAGTAGTGATATGAACTCTGAGTTGTATCATGCATGGCAGTGATATCAAGTATCTTTATTTACTTAGTTTTTATAAATTTGTGTTGATTGTTGACTACCTATCTTGCTTGATACGTGGTCCTTCTGTTCTTGATTTGTTGAAGTTTATAAGTTATCTAGAACATTATTATTTGATAAAATATATGGGAGTCATAATAGCGTGGGTTTCACTTTCTTCCATGCGTGACTATTAGAACATCTGGATTTGTTATTTTATTGATAGAAATTTGTTTTACAGTAGTTTTATCAGTGAAAATTTGCATATACCGACAGATTTATAAATGCAATTAAATTATAATATTTATGATATAGAAAGCTTCATATTATTTTGTATTGGGATACGATTTAAGACATTTATAATTGTCTATATATTGTATAATATATGTCTAGCTCTTTATTATAAGAATTATATATATATATATATATATAGTGGACATGAAATTCTTGTTAATGATTTTTGATTTAGATGATTATGGCTTTTAAAATTTTGGATTAATGGGTTATTATTATTTAACTATTTTTGATTCTATATCAAGTAAGCTTTTGCAGAAGAATATTTGAAACATTTGAATGAATCAATTAATTTATTTAAAAGTCATAAAGATTTGATCATTGTGCTTGATGGGTGATAAATATTTGCCTACATTTTATGAATGTTCTTTGGTGTTATTGAGTTGTTCAATATACCAGGGGATAGGAGAAGTAAATTTGATTTAAAAGTATAATTTGCTTGTACTTGGTTGTACAATGGCTATGAACTATTTCAGGAGTTAGCCATGCATGATTTATCTTTCACTTTTAAGGTATTATGAGATCATATGGTCTATGTCATGTAGATGACGTGACCATTCAGGATTTTTCATTTCATGCTTAATGACTTTCCATTGTATTTGATGTTGAGTTATGTGTACCTTTTCTTCCAAAGACACGAGTGTTGATTTTAAAAGAAAAGAACTTTTAATAATTGTTTATTGATGTTCTTTTATCGTAATCTATTTTGGACTTTTCCATTCAAGAGTTAATTATTACCTTTGAGGTGTTTGAACTATTCTATGATTGGACCATGTATGAGATATGTTTTAACATGGTGTTGATGTATACGCATGTTGGAAGTCCTTAGTATTTTGATGTTGTGTCATGTTTCTAGGAAGAGTGGCTTGCGATAGGGGCTAGAATCCTAAGTGGTTGCCAGGGTAACCTATCGTGGGTTTTTGTAATTCAATGAAAACTTTAATAAATAAACCTGGGGTTCATTAACTAATGAAGATTAACGGAATGCCTCACCTAGTGCCTTAATGCTTGTATAAATTAAGGGTAGGTTGAGAAATCCTAGAATGGCTTAGTTGTTTACCTTGTCTTCCTGAAAGGTAATTCGACTCCACATGAGTTTTTCTAGGGGCTAGGAATCGGTAGAGAATGCCAGGGTAACTCTAGATGAGGGCCGGTAGTCTAGGAAGATTCACCAAGGTAACTTAGAACAACTATGTGATGTCACTCTATCCTGAAGCATGTTTGTGGTCTCTTATGTAGTCACCTTTGTTACTGTTGTTTCCTCCAAGAGTTTGTTAGTATTCTTGTGTATTGATACTGTTATGTCAATATGTGATTGTCAGCCATGTAATGTCATGTATTATTCTTTACTATATGTTTGCCTGTACTGTGGACCTATCATTATCTCCTAGCACGGAGGGAGTGGACCTTTAGGTTCCGCGTGGTTGGGAGAAAACCGTGCTTTTTTTCCCTTCATTGGGTCCTCTTATAGATGTTGCTATACTTGGTTAACTTTGTTCATGGAGCAGGTTCCTGATCCTTCAGTGTTCGTGATGTTGGACGCTGAGTGTATCCATGAACGAAGTCGACAACATGATTTATATTCTTCATCTTTATTGTATATTATCTTGTTGACTATAAGAGAACTTATGTACTAACATTATGATGATTTGAGAATTATTATTATAATCTCACTTGATGTAATTTCGTTAAGTATCTTGACCTTATAAAGGCTAATGAAAATTGGATCATTCATGAAGGTGATATGTTATTAAGTTTTATGATTTTGATATTATGATGTGATGATCATATTTGTAAATGATTAAGTAACGTCGTATTGGAATCCTTAGAACATTTGTATAATCAAATGTCTTTTAAAAAAAAAATTATTTAGTTAAATTGTTCCTTTATGCTTTCTCCTTTGGATTCCCTAGTGGAGTGTTACAAAGGGGCTATCAAGATAACCCACATTAGAGTTAGAGTAAAAAGTGATAACCTAATTAATTAATTAGGGGGTGGGTAGTAAAACATTAATAAGATGATTATGGATGCCTCATCTACCTGTTAGTGCTTTCATAGACTAAAGGTGGGCCGAGAAGGCCATGGTTGGCAAGATCATTGCCTCGTCTCCATGAGAGGTTAACGGTTCTGCATGAGTCACCCTATGGGGTCAGCGCTTAGAGAGGCTGTCAGGATAACCATAGATGGGGGCGGTGCCTAGAGAAAGGTAATCATAATAACCCATGTAGGATTGTGCGATGACACTCTCCTCTACCATTCCCTTGAGTTGTTTTTTTATTGCTAACCTTTGGAAGTGGTCTATTGATATGTGTTGGTGACTTATTGTTGTTATGTTTTGGGAGTGGTCTTGTTGGAACTGTAAAAATTTGATGATTTTACATGTTGATTTCACTCATAAGTTTCCAGATTTGGTCCTACTGTGTGCTTTTTTCACCCATATTTTTCCATATTGCTCCATTGATCCATCATGTTTGCATTTTTCACGTTGTGGTCCATATCAACATAAGTCTATCTAGGTCTTCCCAACCCACAATGGATTTTTTCTAACACATGTTTACTGCAGGCATATCAGCATGACAATATCAGGTTCTTCCCCATTCACTCTTCTTCTTGTAAACGTATGTATTTCCTATCGACAAGACATTTTATGATGTCATGGCGATTGGATTTCATCTACTGGCAGTTATCGAGAGGACATTCACAGTGTTTCAGTGGCAGAAAGGTTCCTTTTGGCATAGGTTATACCATCAGAATAAGGTATTATCAATTACTTTTTGTCACACCGACCAGCGACACGTGCATTCATATATTGGCAAAGGATTTCCTTCAGTGAAGCATCTTGGTGAAACTCACTTGGTCTTACCGACTGCCAAGGAGGAACCTATCAGTAGGAGTTTGGACGTTGGGGTAGTGTCTTATCGAATTCAATATGTCTCCTTGACTAATGCATATAGAGGTTCATCGGCAAGAGCAATGAAGTATCAACATTATGTCTTGGTGAGTATTTTTTGTCTTACCGACCGGTGGCGGGAGGATTCATGTCCGTAAGAGTTGGAGCTATCGAGATAGGGTCTCGGCGAGTGACCTTCGGTCTCGCCGACATCACATATGGGGTTTCACTTCGGCCAAACATAAAGGTCTTCAGTGAGTGGTCACAACGAAGTGTATATGTCTAGCCGACCGACAACATAAGGGGGTGCGATATCGGTATGAGTTAAGGTTTTCGGCATGTGGTTTCGGTGAGTGACCTTCGGTCTCGCCGATGGAAAAAAAAGGGGTCTGTGTCGGCATGAGAATTGTCTTGTCTCAGCGACTCAGTTTGGATGAGGATTTTTGGTATGAATCAAAGCATTCTATGAGAGGTTTCCTCGACATTGATATGTCTCACCGATAATGTGCATGGGGATTATGTCGATGTGTGGATTATTTTGTCTTGGCAAATAGGTGTGAACTTAGGGCTCTCGGTGAAACAAGGAGAACTCTATATGATGTCTCCCCGACAGTTGAAGGTTATAGCGACACGCAAGATGAATAAGGGACTTTCGGTGAAGCAAGATGAAATCTGCGAGAGGTCTCTCCGATACCATAAAGTCACGGTGACTGTGAGCGAAGCAAAAAGAACACATCGGTGAGAGGTCTCCCCGATATCACAGAGCTACGATGAAGCACAAAGGGAACATGCAAGTGCTTCTTGTCTTCGGTATAACAAGCAATATGTTGTAGCCACATACAGTTTGATCGCGAAGCTCTCGTTGAAACATAATGTTGGTTGTATGACATCTCCCCGAATTCAGGCAAGTCACGATGAAGGCGAGTAACACCAAGCAAAGTGATTAACGATTGAATTGCCTTCGGCATGGCTATACGATATCTCTCGGTGACTGTTTCATTGGTGAATAACAAAAATTCATATGCTGTGGCCGACATGAATATGTTTGATGATTGTTGCTCGCCGACTTGATTGGAGCTCGAATTCTATGGAGGGCCGACATGGATTTTCATTTTGTTTTATTTTCTTGATACTGGTGTATAAATAGGCATTTTGTAATTGTAAAATGGCCACCAGTTATTAGATATTCGATACACAACAAGTAGATACAGTGGAATAGATTATCAAATTAGAGACTACTGTTGCATGATTTCAGAATGGAGGTATTTATAAAAATCAGTCGATGTTGCTGCATTTCTCTGGTGTCTATTATTTGTTGAATCTAATGAAAATATTTCTAAGTTGTCTCCAAGATTGAAGCTTTCTGGTTGTTTGAATTGATATGACAAGTTTATATATAATTCATCAGTGCACATTTGTTGTATCTATGTGATTGATTGATTGGTTCTCTCAAGCAAAGATTAAATCCTTTTAGTTAATCACAATAATCAAAGAGAATCATCTGGATTGTGCAAGTAGAGCTTTGTAATCACATTTTGCATGTTTATACAAGTTGTAAACATAATATATGCCAGATAATTTGAGTTTCTCCAGAGAAGTGTTGCTCATCTTGATCTCATTTGACTCCGCATACCCAATAAGGCACTAGTCTCTGCACTTAATCATTTTGAATTCATTCAATTTATTTACATATGTTAGTTGAACATTTTAGGATTTGTATTAGAATATTGCTACTACTTTCGATATTGGTTTGATTTGTTCATGTCTATTTTCCATTGTGAACAAATTGCTATAAGAGATATAAACATAAGTCTGCTTAATTCAAAGAGGTACACTCACCCAAGGTTTAGCAGCACCTAAAGAGTAGAAGGTTGAGTTCTCTTGACCTTGTCTGTTACCCTAAAGCGTATCAAGAGATTGGCAGCCTCTTGAGGCATTCAGCCTACGTTTTTGATAGCTAGAAAATTGGAGAATTTGTTGGGGAACACATCAAAATCAAGGCCTTAATCATAGAGTCAAGAAATTTATACAAACTCCACTGGGAATAAGAAGCATCAAGTATTTTCTCATTTTTTTAACATAAGTGAGTGGTGACTCTGACAGAAATTTTGCAGCATTGCAAACATGAATGGAAGAATATCTCAGTATAGGGGAGGTCATACTGGAGCTCCTGCTGGCAGTAGTAAATGGACACACAAAGATGATAGAGCTAATAAGGGAAAAAGGATCAATGAGGACATGTGCATAATAGACAAAGGCAAAGCATCAAGAACACATGGTGAAACATATAATTGCTATGATACATGGAGAGATGATTCAAGTGCAAAACTTTACACCCTTGAAGATCAAAGAAATCCCTTCCTTTCTTTTGATCCTCAGAAACAGGCTGAGTTTGAAGCTGCATTGAGCCTGAACGAATTAGAATTCAACATGAATATGATCAGAAGATGGAAGGTAACCAAAATGTGTTTATTGATCATGAGCTTCCTGAAGAAGTAAAAGCACAGTTTGAATCACAAAGGAAGGAGATAGAGGAGCTGAAGGCTGCATTGTAGAAAGTCCAAATTACTTCTCAGACAGCTAATTTCCCCCCAAAGTATGTACCACCTCATAAGCAGGGTAATCATGGTGCAGGGCCTTCAAATCCACCAATGTCTCCTCAGCATCAGATAGGAAATCACTATAATCAGCCAAATCATCCCCCCCATATTTTCACACAACATACCAATACACATCCACCTCCTAGTCAGCATCATATGCCACCTTATAATGCATAATATAATAATCCTATGAACCAATATCAGTACCCACCTATTCCTCCCCCTCACCAATATGCAACAATGATTAGACAATTTGATTTAGCAGGGTTTCAGTTATATCCTTACCCTATGGATGGCAGCTGGAGAGGTCTGGTACCTAAGTTTACAGGGAGTAATGCAATTACTACTGAAGAACATTTAAAGAATTTCAATGTGTTCATCCAAGACATAGGTGTGCCATATGAAGATTTACATATGAGGCTATTTATGATGTCACTTCTTGAAGATGATAGGGATTGGTTCAACATCTTGCCAGCATTCTCAATTAATTCTCTCCAAGTATTCCAAGATAGATTCCTAGAGCAATATGAAAATTTAAATGCACCAGATGCAGCTCTTCATGAATTGATGCGAATTCAGAAAAATCAGAATGATGCAATTTATGATTTCAACCAAAGACTCAATAAGTTGCAGACTAAAGTACCTCCTGGATCAAGGTTGCCAAATTCTGTAGCATTGAGTGTTTATTTAAATGAATTTGATCCTAAAACAGGGTATGAACTAAGAAGAGGGTCTCCAAGAGATCTCGTTGAATCTCAGAAGATAGCACTGAAAATTGAAAACGACAGGAAGGCTGCTGGTATAATCAATAAAAGAGATAACCCTAGGGCTCCTCAACAAAGAAATAATTATCAGTACAGATAGGAGAATACATACAGAAATGAGAGGCTGAGGTTGCATGACATTCCATATAATATAGACTGGAAGGATGGAAAACCTATAAGAGCTAGGCCTAGAAACAAAGAGATTCCTGATCCATTGAGCAAGAAGGGAACTTACATGGTGAGTAATAATTACTTCTGTGAAGCTTGTGATAAGCCACATTCCCCAGATTATTGTGTTGTAGCTCAAAGGATGCAAGAAGAGGGAATGTTGATGGAAAATAATGGAGAGGATCACAAGGTTTATTTGACTTCAAACACTCTTTACCATGCTAAAGAAGGATACTCATCTTTAGAGGATGAAGGTTATGAGTATGATGTTTCAAAATAGAAGTATAATGTCCATATGGCTGAACAACAGATCCTTTTTGATACCGAAGAAGATTATATAGAGCCACATTCAGTTGAGGTGCTTGCTCAATGTAGTATTAGAAGACTCACCAAAGAAGAAATAGAAAGACTAACTGTTGCTGTAGTTGAGAAGGAAAAGAGTAAATACTGGTTGAGAAATAGAACAGTAAATGAGAAGGAAGGTGTCCCTAGAGGAATCTTCATGAAGGACCAGAAGGCAACACAAGAAATTATGAAAAATCCAAAAAATAAATAGCATGGTAAAAATGAAGAGAAGCATGTCCAAAAGGAGGAAGCGAAGGAATTACACAAAGAGATACAAAAGCCTAATCAGCCTAGTAAAAAAGAAAAGGAAGAAAACAAAGGAGAAATGCTAGAACTGAAGAAGGCTGTTAAGGTGGAGAGATCTTCTTTTGACTTCACTCAGGCGTTATCCTAGGTAAAGATGTCTATCCCACTACTTGAAATGATGAAAATAAAAGAATATAGGGACACTGCTGTTCAATTGATAACGAATGGAAATGAAAAACATGTGAATTCTGAAAGTAGAGTAGCTGTTAAAGTAGTCAATAAGCAAGAGAGAATAAATATCCCAGAAGTCTGCTTGAGTGATGCATTAACAACTCCTTCTCAAGTGGATCCTTTTTTCACTACATTGCTTATAAACAACAAACTACTGAGAAATTGCATGATAGACTTTGGTGCTACTATAAATATCATGCCAGTAGGAGTTATGAAACAACTTGGCATGTGGGTTGATACATGTGAAGGGAAATGCTATGCAATGGATAACAGACCTGTACCTATGGTCGGCATTATGAGAGGTGTTGAAGTCAAACTAGCTACTTATCCACAGGTGGTTTATAATATAGATATTTAACAGTGATTGATACTCCTCAGTTTGGGATGCTTCTATCAAGACAATGGACAATAGCAGTTGGAGGAAATGTTCAATTTGATTTGTCTTATGCTACAATTCCAGTGAATGGTCAGGAGGTCAAATTGTATAGAGAGCCAAGAGTGAACCAGCTTATTGACTGTGTACCTCAATATTAGATCAATTGTTTTTGTGATGTTCATCTTGGAAGTTCTAAGATTGAATCAGCCTAGGAAGAATTAACCAATAGTGATCCAATTGAAAAGCATGTGGCACAAAGCTGCAATGAAGTGTGGAAGATGTATTTTGATGGAGCATGCAGCCAGGAAGGTAATGGCGCTGGGATTGTTTTTGTTTCACCTAAAGGTATTACATTTAAATATTCATTTATGTTAGCATTTGAATGTACAAACAACATGGCAGAGTATGAAGCCTTGTTGACAAGTCTGAACATAGCTGTGAAACATAAAATCAAGCTACTGGCTGTTTGGGCAATTCTGAGCTGGTTGTTTCACAAATTAAATCCAAGTATGTAGCAAAGCAGAAAAGATTAAAGCAATATAGGAATGTTGCATGAGACACAATTGAATTATTTGATGCCTTTTCAATTGAGTGGATTGATAGGTCAAAGAATATAATGGCTAATTTTTTAGCAAATGTGGTGCTAAAAAGAGATGATATCACATTGGTTGGGGTGTCACAAATTGAGTTCAAGACAAGGCCTGCTATTCATGATAACATTTATAATTGGCAGGTCTTCAATGATGATATTGGCCTTTTGAAATTCCTCAATTGTATAGATCAGTATGAAGCTCAGGAAATTGACTTCAATGCTTCTGTTAAGGAAGTAGATGGGAAGCAAACTATGTTTGGCAAGGAGATCTTACAGCTCAAAACAAATAAACTTCCTAAAGGCTTAGTGGCATTGGAGAGGTTGTATGATGGAAATGATCGGTCCCTTATGAGGAAAACACCAGTCAAGAGGGAAGATATTGAAGAAATTAATTTAGGGACTGAGATGGCACCATAGAAGGTATACATTAGAAAGAAGATAAGCCCTACAATTAGAAGAATGTTGATAGCATTGCTGAGAAGGTATAAGCATGTGTTTGCTTGGTCTTATGAAGATCTAAAAGCATACAGGGAAGATTTGTTTCAGCATGAAATACCATTGAAGCTAGATGCTAAGCCATTCAGACAAAAGCAAATACCCATAAATCCAACACTGGAGTCTAAGATGCAAAAGGAATTGACAAAGCTCAAAGATGGGGGAATTATCAAACCAATCAGGCACTCAATGCAAGTTTCAAATTTGGTCCCTGTGAGGAAGAAAAATGGAGACATTAGATTGTGTGTGGACTTCAGAAATTTGAATATGGCATCTCTCAAGGACAATTATCCTCTACCCAATATGGAGGCTATATTGCACAAGGTGACAAGGTGTGAACTGCTGTCCATGATGGATGGGTTTTCAGGATACAACCAGGTTAAAGTCAAAGATTCTAAGCAATATAAGACAACATTTACAACTCCTTGGGGAACATATGTATACATAAGAATTCCATTTGGTCTCACTAATGCAAGAGCAACTTTCCAAAGAGGTATGGACGTGGCATTTGCAGATTTAATCAATGCTATCATGGTGGTGTACCAAGATGACCTGACTGCTTATTCGAAGAAGGCTGAAGATCATGTACAACATCTGGAAAAGGTATTTATTAAATCCCTAGAGTATGGTATCAGTTTAAATCCTAAGAAATGTCATTTTGCAGTCATAGAGGGTGAGCTCTTAGGACATATTGTTTCAAAAGAGGGAGTTAGAATAGATCCTGAGAGGGTTGAGGCCATTGATAAAATTCATGTCCCTAGAACTGTTAAGGCTATACAGTCATTCTTTGGATAGATTAATTTTGTTAGGAGGTTTGTTTCTAACTTTGCTGAGATCATTAAGCCCATATCAAAAATGTTGAAGAAAGGACAGAAAATGGAATGGACTGCAGAAGCCTTGGAAGCTTTTATATCTATCAAAAGGGCCATCAAGGAAGCTCATGTCCTTAAGTCTCCAGATTTTACAAAACCTTTTCAATTATTTTCATTGACTTCAATGCATACTATTACTGCTGTTATGTTACAAAAGAGTGAGGATGGTCATGAACAACTTGTTTCTTTCTTCAGTAAGTCATTACAAGGGTTTGAATTGAAGTATGATATAATGGAAATACAAGCATTTGCATTAGTAAAATATACAAAAGCTTTCAGGCCATATCTTGTTGGAGCAAAGGTGATTGCTTACGTCCCCCATACTACTGTCAAAGATATCTTGACACAGTCTGAAGTGACAGGGAAAATATGTAAATGGATTAACAAGATCCAAGAGTTTGATATGGAGATACAGATTACTAAGTTAGTGAGAGGTCAAGGATTGGCTAGGTTGATGGTAGAATCAAATATTGAAGCAAATCAAGTTTGTAATGTAGATGAAGGGATTGTAGTTGCAAGAATTGAGCACACTCCTTGGTATACTGATATCATGCATTACCTTAAGTACACAAACTGTCCAGAAGGATTGAGTGATAGCCAGAAAAGAACTTTGAAGTTGTAAGCATCTAAATATGTTTTCATGGATGGAGATCTATTTTGGAAGAACAGGGATGGTGTACTGTTATTATGTTTGGATGAGTCTCAGACCAAGCATGTCCTAAGTGAAATGCATGAAGGAGTTTGTGGAGGACATTATTTAGCAAAAACAACTGCACACAAAATTCTTAGGGTAGGTTATTACTGGCCTAAAGTTTTTAATGACTCTTTTACACGTGTAAGAAAATGTGAGGCCTACTAGAAGTTCTTTGGAAAATTGAAGTATCAAGGAGCTTTGCCACTTCATCTGTTGCAAGTTGATGCCTCTTTTCATTAATGGGGAATTGATTTCATTGGAGAGATACAGGAAAAATCAACTAGAGGATACAAGTGAATACTAGTTGCCATTGATTATTTTACCAAATGGGTAGAAGCAATCCCAACTAAACAGGCTACAAGCAAAGTGGTGAAAAAGTTCTTAATGGAAAACATTATCACCAAGTTTGGTATGCCAATGAGGTTAATCACTGATAATGGAATGTGCTTCAGATTAGATGAGTTCAAAAACTTTTGTGCCACATATGGCATTACTATTTCTTATGCAGCTCCTTACCATCCACAAGCTAATGGTCAAGCTGAATCTAGCAATAAGAGTCTTTTGAAGATTATAAGGAGGATGTTAGGACTGAACAAGAAAGCCTGGGATTCAAAATTAAAACTGGTTGTGTGGGCTGATAGGATTACTGTTAAGAAGGCAATTGGAAAATCCCCATTTGAATTGGTGTATGGAGCACTAGCTAGGATGCCTTTGCAGAATTTGTTGCTAGTCTACAGGTATGTTCTTAAGGAGGATTTGGATGTTCCTGAACCTATGGAGGAAAGAATGGAGCAACTAGCTAAACATGATGAAATAAGGAGAGTTTCCCAAAATCAAAACATGAAGTTGCAGACACAGATGAAGTATCTATTTGACAAGGAGGCAAAGGATAGAAAGTTTGAAGAAGATGACTTGGTGTTGATGTGGAACGCAAAGTGTCAGGAGAAGGGCAAGCATGGTAAATTTGAAGCTTTGTGGTTAGGACCTTTTGTTGTTGTTGGAAAGAAGGGTGAAGACTCATACTATCTACAGAATATGGCTAGTGAAGATCAAGAATTGCCTATTCATGGGCAATTCTTGAAGCAATTTTTCTCTTGAAGCAACATAGAGGACTAAGGGTTGCTAGTGCATGGACAACTCTTGCTCATCCTCGTTAAATTTTTTTTCCCATGCACAGTAGTTTAGGATTCTAGTTCGTCTCCATATTGCATTCTCTTTCCTTTCATTCCATCATGCTGCATGTCCACTTCCATTATGCTCACCGGTTTGTCATTTTGTGTCTGGTCTGCTCACCCAAAGCTCTGGATCCTTGCAATGATCTTACTATCATTCATCCCAAGACGGAGCCACTATTGGAACTATAAAAATCTGGTGATTTTACATGTTGATTTCACTCATAAGCTTCTAGATTTGGTCCTACCATGTGCTTTTTTCACCCATATTTTTCCATATTGCTTCATTGATCCATCGTGTCCTGCATTTTTCACGTTGTCGTCCATATCGGCATAAGTCTATCTAGGTCTTCCCGACCCACAATGCATTTTTGCTAACATATGTTTACTGTAGGCATATCGGCATGACAATATCAGGGTCTTCCCGATTCACTCTTCTTCTTGTAAACGTCTGTGTTTCCTATTGACAAGACATTTTTTGATGTCATGGCGATTGGATTTCATCTACTGGCGGTTATTGGGAGGACATTCACAGTGTTTTGACAGAAAAAAGGTTCCTTTCAACATAGGTTATACCGTCAGAATAAGGTCTTATATATTAATTTTTGTCACACCGACCGGCGGCAGGTGCATTCATATATCGGCAAAGGATTTCCTTTGGTGAAGTATCTTGGCGAAACTCACTTGGTCTTGCCGACCGCCAAGGAGGAACCTATCGGCAGGAGTTTGGATGTCGGGGTAGTTTCTTATCGAATTCAATATGTCTCCCCGACTAATGCATATAGAGGTTCATCGGCAAGAGCAATACGGTATCAACATTATGTCTTGGAAAGTATTTTTTGTCTTACTGACCGGTGGTAGGAGGATTCATGTCGGTAAGAGTTGGAGCTATCGAGATAGGGTCTCGGTGAGTGACCTTCAGTCTCGCCGACATCACATATGGGGTTTTGCTTTAGCCAAACATAAAGGTCTTCAATGAGTGGTCATAGTGAAGTGTATATGTCTCACCAACCGACAACATAAGGGGATGCGATATCGGTATGAGTTAAGGTTTTTGGCATGTGGTCTCGGCGAGTGACATTCAGTCTCACCGATGGAAAACAAAGGGGTTTGTGTCGGCATGAGAATTGTCTTGTCTTAGCGACTCAGTTTGGATGAGAATTTTCGATATGACTCAAAGTATGCTACGAGAGGTTTCCCCGATATTGATATGTCTCACCAATAATGTGCATGGGGATTATGTCAGTGTGTGGATTATTTTGTCTTGGCAAATAGGTGTGAGCTCGGGGCTCTCGGTGAAACAAGGAGAACTCTATATGATGTCTCCCCGACAGTTGAAGGTTATAGAGACATGCAAGATGAATAAGGGACTTTCGGTGAAACAAGGTGAAATCTGCGAGAGGTCTCTCTGATACCATAAAGTCATGGTGACTGTGAGTGAAGCAAAAAGAACACATCTGTGAGAGGTCTCCCCAATATCATAGAGCTATGGCGAAGCACAAAGGGAACATGCGGGTGCTTCTTGTCTTCGGTGTAACAAGCAATATGTTGTAGCGACATATAGTTTGATAGTGGAGCTCTCATTGAAACATAATGTTGGTTGTATGACATCTCCCCGAACTCAGGCAAGTCACGGCGAAGGCAAGTAACACCAAGCGGAGCGATTAACAATTGAATTTCCTTCGACATGGCTATACGATATCTCTTGGCAACTGTTTCATTAGTGAATAACAGAAATTCATATGCTGTGGCCGACATGAATATGTTTGATGACTGTTGCTAGCCGACTTGATTGGAGCCCGAATTCTATGGAGGGCCGACATGGATTTTTATTTTGTTTTATTTTCTTGATACTGGTGTATAAATAGGCATTTTGTAATTGTAAAATGGCCACCAGTTATTAGATATTCGATACATAGCAAGTAGATTGTACAGTGGAATAAATTATCAGATTAGAGACTACTATTGCATGATTTCAGAATGGAGGTATTTATGAAAATTAGTTGATATTGCTACATTTCTCTTGTGTCTATTATTTGTTGAATCTAATGAAAGTATTGCTAAGTTGTCTCCAAGATTGAAGCTTTTTGGTTATTTGAATTGATATGACAAGTTTATATATAATTCATCAGGGCACGTTTGCTATATCTGTGTGATTGATTGATTGGTTCTTTCAAGCAAAGATTAAATCCTTTTAGTTAATCATAGTAATCAGAGAGAATCATCTGGATTGTGCAAGTAGAGCTTTATAATCACATTTTGCATGTTTATACAAGTTGTAAACATAATATATGCTAGATAATTTGAGTTTCTCCAGAGAAGTGTTGCTCATCTTGATCTCATTTGACTCCGCATACCCAATAAGGCACTAGTCTCTACACTTAATCATTTTGAATTCATTCAATTTATTTACATATGTTCGTTTAACATTTTAGGATTTATATCAGAATATTGCTACTACTTTTGATATTGGTTTCATTTGTTCACCTCTATTTTCCATTGTGAACAAATTGTTGTAAGAGATATAAACATAAGTCTGCTTAATTCAAAGAGGTACACCCGCCCAAGGTTTAGCAGCACCTAAAGAGTAGAAGGCTGAGTTCTCTTGACCTTGTGTATTACCCTAAATTGTATCAAGATATTGGCAGCCTCTTGAGGCATTCAGCCTGCATTTTTGAGAGCTAACAAGTCTTTTGACATTATGTTTCCTTTGTGTTCTCTTGCTTTTCGTGTTTGGAGTTTAGTCTTGTATTTTTTGTTTGGATGTGCTTGGTCAGGGATCCTTCCATATTTACTCCTAGCACAGAGGTGGTCAGGTGGAATGTGCTATGCACCCCATTGGGTCCCCTGTGATGCAATAGTACCATTCAATGCAGAGTTTGCAAATGCAGTTTGATCCAGGGTTCATATGTTACCATATGTATATTTTTACTCCAGATGTATTTTATGTATTGATGTATCACTCCCACGTGCATTGGGAAGACTTATGATGTAATTTTGTCTATGTGTTCATTGAGATGTACTAGCATACTGATGTAATGTATTATCACACCATGCAAATCATTCTAGAACTACAATTTGTAAATACTTTAATGTTATGTTGTATCTGTGGAAATATGTACTTTATATTTCTACATTTAATTTATTGTAATTTTCATATATGGTTTTATATGGATTATTCTTATGACATTGTTATTAATGAATGATTAAAAGAAGATATGTGAATGAATGGGTTACGTTAGTAGAATTGGCAATTGCATGTATCAACTTTGTTATGGGCTAAATTGTGTAATGTCACCTCGTGTACCCCAAGGGACTTAGGTGTTTAATTTGTAATCGTTAGCTTTGTTAATTGCATTAGTAAACTTAGTGTTTATTCTTTATGTTTAAAAAAAAAATTGTTGTGTTTTTAGTTGTCCTTTGGGGTTAGCGCGACTGGGCATTACAAGAAGCATGGAGCATAAATGCAAATACATGAAGTAAACACATGAATCATGAAGAATACACATGAACACGTGAATTATTTATCAGAAGCATGAAGCATACACGTGAGTACAAAAAATATACATGAATATACACATGAATAAGTGAAGCATACATGTGAATAAGTGAAGCAGAAGTAATTGAAGCATTGCAAAGGATACAAACCACTAGGAATGGAGCTTAGTTACACAATACATTTTAGATGGAGCTTATTGAGCAATCGACAGTAATTATTTAAGCATTAGATGTAAATAAAATCTATGCCTACAACATTCAAGCATACAATTTACACAATACGTATGATAACATCATTCAAGAATGATAGTAGCAAAATAAGATTTTCTTTAATTAAAAATCCATAAGGCTATAAAATGATATATATTGATAAAAGTATATACAATATATCCAAAAAATCCATAAAAGCTTAGTAAAAAAGAGCCATATGGACATAAAATGTCACATATATATTGATAGTACAAAACATATGTTCCAAAATTCCACATAGGCATATGACAAATGACCCTAATACATATTTATTTCCCTCTAGGGGAAGGAAAAAGATCTTGTACTACCTTCAAAATTTGGTTGGATGGAGTGCCTGTTGGTTCTCTTATCTTTCAAACACGCTCACTAGTCATCATCTCTTCACTCTAGACATTCAACTAATACAATAAAAAGTAAAGATGTTAATACATATAAATTGAATTGTGGAATGACATATAACAAAATATAATCACTTACCGCATACATATAGTCATCATGCACATTTACAACATTACCACGTCAACTATCTTGAGTGAAAACCACCTATACCAACCATCAAGATAGAAATTAAACTACATAAAAGTATCATGAAAATTTTCTATAATAGACCATAAAAGAGAAAATATAATGTCAAATTGACTAATCTGTTGCATACCTCTCTCAAAGGATCATAACTGGCTATTGCTGTAGCAACTCCATGGTCCATCATGCCACCAACATCACCAGGGTTGTTTGATGTCAACAACTACAAATGAAACAACATGTCTAACAGTCATATAGAGAAGTTTAGGTAGCCCTTTTATAACTGTCATAAATGAAAGAGTTAATGGTTGGCCTCAGTTGAGACTACAATATAGTGCTTATATATCATAGAATGGTCAAAAGTACTAAGTCCACTAGGATAGTCCAAAATCTTTCAAATGCCAAAGTTCAGTGCTCATTGAGATTCAAATTGCATATGCTGATGAACTAATGTTAATGAGGGCATGTTGTCAACATAGTGATAACGCCACAATGAAGTTCACATGAATGAAGTGAGGATTACTATGTTACTAGTAGCTTTCAAAGGGATAATGGAACATATGATGAATTAGGATGTGCCTAGGGTTTTACTATAGCACATGAAGTTGGTTGTTGAGGTGTGCAATACTAATGGAGAAGACAACTTTGGTCAATAATGAATGGAAGGAAAGGTATCTTCTAACAGTGTATAGGATAAAATTTGGATGGAGGTGCTATAGTATAGAAGGGATAAAGAGACAAGACCGACAGGGGATAATGGAACATATGGTTAAATAATAGAGGGTATAATGTGATGGGAGTTGAATGCGATAATGGAACATGGGATGGACTAGAATAGATTAATGGGATGGGCTAGGATGGGATAACAAAATATAGCATGAATTATTAGAGGTTAATGGGATGGGGTTAGGAGGGAATAAAGGAACATAGGGTGAATTAGGGAAATATAATGGGACAAGACCAAGAGGGGATAATGGAACATAAGGTGAAATAAGAGAGGGTAATGGGATGGGAATAGAAGGGGTTAATGGAACATAGGATGGACTAGTATAGATTAATGGGATGGGATAGGATAGGATAACAAAATATAGGGTGGACAATTAGAGGTTAATGGGATGCATTAGTAGGGAATAATGGAACATAGGATGAATTAGGAGGTGTCTAGGGTTTTACTATAGTACATGAAGTGGGAACTTGACCTATGTATAGTAATAATAGAGAAGAGTTATCTAGGATGAAATGTGGATAAAGATGGTATAACATAGAATGGATAAAGGAACATAGGGTGGAATATAGGGGATCATGGAACATCTAGGGTGAAATAATAATGGGTATAATAAGATGGGAGTAGAAGGGAATAATGACACATAGGATGGACTAGAAGGTATTAGTGGGATGGGCTAGGAGGGGATCGTGGAAAATAGGGTGAACTATTAAATGTTAATGGGATGGGATTAGGAAGGAATAAAGGAACAAAAGTGAACTAGGAGAAGATAATGTGACATAATCAAGAGGGGATGATGGAACATAGAATGGACTAGTAGAGATTAATTGGATGAGCTAGGATGGGATAATAAAACATTTTTAAGGTGAACAATACTAGAGGTTAATAAGAAGTAATTAGGAGGGAATATTAGACCATAAAGTGAATAAGGTGGTGTCTAAGGTTTGAATATAGGACATGAAGTAGGAACTTGAGGTGTGTAGTAATAATGTATTAGATATTTCATCAATAATGAGTAGAAGTAAAGGTTTCTTGTAACGATATGTGTATAAGATGAAATATGGAGGAAGGTGGTATAATATATAAGGTGTTAAAGATTGGGATATATGATCTAAAATGGTTAAAATATGCATGATGAAAGGAATGGAAGAATGAGATGGATGTTGAATGGTAAATATAATTAGGATCTCACAAGACCAACCAATGTTTGTGTTTCTCATCAATTTTTTAGATTTGTATACATAAAATTATGAAAAAATAGCTAACATTGTTTTACAACACCATTAATGAATAAATGTTCTACTTGAGTGAAAGTTGTTTGAGTACATGAATTGCAAGGTGTGGAGGTTGAAGGTCCACCAGGAAACTATTTGACATCCAAAGCATGTTATGAGACAAACATTCAAATATAACATTCAACTATTCAAATGTAATAATAATATATTTAATTCTAGTTGCATACCTCTGGACTTAATGTTGAGAATGAATAAGGGTTTGCAGGAATGAAGCACGTCTCATGAACACTTCAACCCTAAAATTTCATCATATTGATTCTACTAATTTAGTTATTCTTAAATGTCAAAATATAATTTAATGAACAAAATTAAATGAACTTGTTGAATTTTACCTGAGTATCAATGTCGTATGTATTATTTAACAATTCATCTATCATGGCCATTGCCTCTACAATTGATGTAGGATGTGTAGTTTCATCCCAAGTACTTTGGTAATCATATGTGCAAACAACACCACAAGCACCACAATGGTGGGGTGGAGCTCAGGGCCTACACATCTCCTCCACATCAGGCTCTACTAGAGGCCTAACACACTGTATAATGGTCTGGGTGAGTGAGCTAATCGAATCCAATGTGTCCACCTCTACACTATCCTTAACAATGGAAGGAACCCTGACATGCTCCACCATGGGTTTGGCTAAGGGTCTTAGTGCCAACTATAGATTACGTTGTGTAGCAGGTCTATGATGTGTCGAGCACCCACCTCTACCCTAAAAGTCTAAGATGTCAAAATAATTTGGCATCTTATTGAGGAAAAACTCACAATAGAGTTTCCTCAAAAAGTATTGTGGTACCTCATGGTTATTGCATGGAGGTTGGTCAAATACCATCTGTAGACATCTAAAAATATCTCAATGGATCACATTGGCTAACTAACATCATTTCATCTTGAAATCTGTCCTCTTTTTGGTTAATTAATTAAATTAGCCTAGATATTTACTTAATAGCATCATTTGCATCTATTAACCTAATTCATCAAATTGGGTTAATTCATTCCCCCTTTGCGCTACCATTTCATCTCATTAAATTAAATAATTCAAAATATTTAATTTAATTTCCTAAGTCATCTTATTTAATTAAATAACCCTAAGTTATTTAATTAAATATCATTTCATCTCTCTCCCCTATTTATTAAATTATTTAATAAATATCACTTTATTCCTCCAAATCCCCTAATTGCATAACTAAATCTTGTTTATTTAGCAATTAAACTAATTTTCCTCTAAAAGGGAATATTCCCTTGGAATATTCCTTATCTCCTTTTTTGCACAATTAAAGTTTTCTTTGAATTTTCAAAATGCCCTTTTCCTCACCCAAATGAATATTCCAAAAATAATATTCTTATTCCTCCATCATTTGAAAAAGTGATATTTTCACTTGGCTTCTTAAGCAAGTTTTAACCTTCAACCTTTTGAACAAATCACCTTTGATCTGTGTGAGCATGTCAAAAGTGTGTTTGTTTGAGGCAAGTGTGAACCCTTGATTAAATCCCATCGTGCATTCTCATCCATTGATGAGAATCCATGATCCATGCCTCTCATCTCCTTCATCTTTGACCATTGATTAATCTTTTCGATCTCAACCATCCACTTCTCATTTGCTTTCCTATAAATAGGTCACTATTTGGAGACAAATGGATCCATCTTTTTCAGAGAAAATTCATGCTGTCGAATATTATCCATCTTTCAATTACAAACTCATGCTATTGAATTCATACACACTCACACTCATATTTCAATCACTTTTAGGTTGTTTTAGTTATTTCTAATTGCATAATAGCTTAGAGCATCCATTAATGGCTTCCATGCATCCATCTTAGTTTGTATATGAATTAGGGTTTCCATCTTTGAGCTTAGAATTAGCTTAGATTAGCTTAGCAATTACATAATTAGTTCAATTCTAGAATAGAGTCATGTTAGCTTAGCTTGCATCATGTTTAATTTAGCATAAACTAGGTTTTCATCCATTTATCACAATTGTTTCATCGATTCTCTTCCATAGAATTGATTGAAATAGGCTCATTAATCACAAGATTGGCAAAGGGTCATCTTTTCACATCAACACAACTCCAATTCCAAAACAGGATAAGTTTCAAATGATTTAGAGTAGGAATTTAAGTATTTTTGTAGTTTATAGCTTTTAGTTTCAATTAAATGTTTACTTTAATATTTTTAATTTGAATGATCTTGTTTGGTAGACGCAAGTTTATTTGGGCATATTGTGCTTCAATTCATCATGGATCAAGTGTAATCAATCCACACTGACAATCCTCGTCTCACATTCTGGTGCTAGAAGGAGGACAAACCATTAATTTAACCAGTTTTTAGCTTGAATTTTGTTTGTTTTTTTGTTTTGCAGGATATAGTGACACCCAAACTATAAACATCGATGCACTTTGAAGAGCGTCACCATATAGAAAAAATGCTACAATTTGAAGAACCGATGCTAATTAAATGCACCAATGCTAATTTAAATTTGGTGACACCGATTTAATATAGAGGTATCAAAAAGTTCAAATGGTGACACCCATCTTCACTAGATTGACGCCCAAAATTTCAAAATGCAATGCTACTGAAAGCAGTGACGCCAAAAAAAATTGCAATGCTATCGTGCTCTTTGTTTCTGCTATAGAGCAATGCTCATTTTCACCAGAGCGATGCCCACAGTTCAAATTGAAACACTATTGTGTTCAGAGATGCCCAACCTAGGTAAGAAACTTTGTGATCCTTTTTTCAACATGTGTTTTAATTTCCTTAATTTATCTGATCACTGATGCGCCATTGACCGTGTTCTAGTTGTTAGACTAACAGGGTTTTGTATACTTGGAGCAAAAGTGAAGAAATATTTTCTATCTTAAAAATTCTATGATTGTAACAAGCGTTTAATGCTTTGGAGCAATTATAACCCAAATTTTATGCTTTCTAATTTTTTCTTTAGGAAACAAACTAAATTTCAATTGGGTTTAAAAAGAAAGCTCAAACAGGATTAAAATTGAACCCTCATCTCATTACTAATTTTTGGGGGTTTAAAATTGAACAAGGGAACTTCATATTTCATTTGGTGCTTAAAACAAACTCATCACTACTTTGAGGGGTTAAAATTTACAACTGTTTGCTATGTTTTGTGATTTTCAACGTTGTTAGTGGATGCATGTGTAATTCTCTCACACCATTTGGTGACCTTGAGAAATAGAAACATTTCTTAACACTTTGCAAAATCACCTACATCTTTCAATTTGGATTAAAACTAAACCCCCTTGCAAGTGTGAGAAAAAGGCATAGCGTGTGTTCTCTCTTTGTTCATATGAATGAAGATGATTGAACTACAAATGTAATTATTCACTATTGTTTATCTTTAGAGTGCCTTCCTTGGTGGGAAAAATTACTCACCCCAAGGGAACAACCCAAGTGATAATGAGCTAATGCCAAGCTCTTCCAAACCATGATATAAATGTGTGGTTGCAATGAAAATTGTGATCAATGGGAAGCAGTACATGATAGCTCTCCCCAATATCTTTATGATGTGTAAATCCCTTGTTCTAAGGTTTGGGAGATCTCTTGATGGAGTTTATCATTGCACCCCCTAAATTGGAAGCCCTTACTATGAACCCTTTTTTAGAAGCCAAAAATCCTTAATATTTGTTAGTGCAAGAACGGTCATTTTGAAGCCACCCCACATTTGTACTATTCAATTATAGAAATAGAAAAAATCATTTTGATCTCCATATTTTAAGGAATTTGAGATTTGGTGGCCCCGAGAAGTGTGTGCCATGGAGGGGAGCTAGTGTCACCAAATCTCTAACTATTCACATTGTTTAGTGTTTGAAAAAATCCGAGTGGGGACTCAATAAATATAGCCATTTCGAACCTAGGGTTGTAATGATTGTGATTTAGTTTAACACTTTTCTTGGTTCTAAAATGATGCAAAAACAAACATTCACTATCTTCCTCAAAATTTCAAATACTTTGGCCTAAATATGGATACCTCTTGAAAAAGCCTTGATATTGTTGCTTTTCCTAAGGATTATATCCTTAGAGATTTCTAAATATCTTGACTTACATCAAAATCCATATTTTCCAAAGACAACATAGGAAATTATGGCTTCAACCTCATGCTTTTCATGAAATGGACATTGCGAAAGTTATGATGTTTTTGACATAAACAAATTTAGTTTGAAAACATAATCAAGACAAGTGTTTGTGGTAAAAATAACCTCATTAATCCAAGATTAAATCAAATGAACACCCCACATTGATGTATGTTCAAATCATTGACTCCTCGAATACAATCAAATTGAGACAAGGAAAAACATTGCAAACATTGAGTCCAAAATAATTTTCCATTATCCAAAATCATTGAGTCTCATTTTGTCAAAATCATTGGGTCCTATTTCCAAAATCATTTGAGTCCTATTTTACCAAAATCATTGAGTTCTTGGAGTTATTATCACTATAGAGGTATAGCATTTTTTTCACTACCTTAGTCTTGGAAAACAAAGGTTCACTCTAGGTCAACATTGGGTGAAACATTTCACTCACCCCTCTATCAAATTCCATCCTTCACTTCACCAAACTTTACAAAAAAATTGAATACACCAAACACTTTTTGACTTGGACATCAATCAACCCAAACCCTAACTTAGCTACTTTATATGTGAAATGAATCCTTTTCTATGCACTTAGTTAAGCTAGTTATCATCTTTGAACTAGTTTATCTTGAAGGTCACGAGTCTACCCTAAAGATTTCCAAGTTCATAAACATCCTTTATCCAAACATCAAAACATCCAACTTCTAGTCAAAAGTGTTGTCCCAAAATATTTGCAAAGATCACTTTTCACACCATCCACCTTCTCATCTCCCATTATCATCATTGCTCCAAAAAGACTTAGAGTTTCCCTTCTACTTAGATTTGATTCAACTAGAGAGTTCAAACATTACAAATCTCAACACACCTCTCCAATTGTTGACCCACAATCTATGGTTATAACAAGATCACAACATAAGAGAATCACGAAGAAAACCAAAGTCATATACCATCAGTGATCCCAATCTGCAAGAATTCAATCCAAGGAGTTATTCTACCCCCTCACAACAACCATCATCTCCATCAGGGCCGTATGAGATAGAAGATGTCATGAACAATCCATTTGGACTTACTAGGGAAGAAATCATGGAACATCAAGCCTTAGAAAATGTGGCTCCAATTTCCCCATCTTTTGTTGTACAACCATTGACGCAAGGCTTGAATTCATCCATGATTCAACCAACTCTATCCATTGTGCCAAGTCAACCATTAACATCTAATCTTGCAACTAGGCTAGGAACCAACCTTGGTCTCACTGCATGTCTAGGAACAAACACAACTTTGGGTATTCAAAAAACAACCATTCCATTAACCACCAACCTTCCCCAAGACACAATTTGGATACAAACCTTTGTAAAACCACTTACATTCCATGATGCCACAACAATATCGACATTTTGAGTGCAACCATCTTCATCCATCATCACAAATACCCTGAGTATGCCTAATGTTACACAAGGTAATGTGAACCAAGTACCTCAAGTAGGAAAACAAGGAAAAGTTAACACTCTTACACAAAGTAAACCCTTGACAAGTGGTTCCAAAAACCACATTGACACATCAAAACAAGTGGTTACCCAAGCTACTCAAGCCAATCCACCATCAAAATCAAACCCATCTATCATCAACCCAAATCAAAACAACACATTGCTTATGAATCCCATCAACTAAGGTAATACCTGGGTCATACCTCAAATACAACAAGGGAACATTTTTAATCAATGGACTCAAGGTCCTAGTATGTCATTACCATCACAAAATCTAATGGCATCATCCTCATCATTTCCTACGATCCCCTTTACCATGAAAAATCAATTGGGACCTCAAACTTACATTCCTCCACCTCAATCCACTATCTTGCAAGGAATGCTAAACCAAGGGAACCCTCAACCCCTCATCAAAAATACGCTACCTACTCAAAATATTAACACCCCCAATCCATTATAGATGTCCCAACCACTAATTGATCCTACATTGCAAGCACATGCCTTAGCTTTACATCAAGCACAATAGGCTTACCAACAAGCAGTCAAACAGTAGAAACAACAAGAAGCAACCTTAGCAACACAACAACAAAAGCAAGCTCATCAAGCAACCCTAGCAGCACAACAACAACATGCTTATCAACAAGCCATCCAACAACATCAACAACAGTAAGCGACCTTAGCATCACAACAAAAACAACAAGCTGGCTTAGTAGCACAAAAACAACAACAACAATAAGAAGCCCAACAAGTCACCTTAGCTGCACAACAACAAGCTCAATGACAACAAAACCAACAACAAGGATTGCTTTCTCAACAATATTCCCAACAACAACAAATGCTTGCACAGCAACAAAAACAAGGTTTATACTATAACCCTCAGCAAAACATCGTCAACCCAAACATTTTGGGAACATATATGCCTCCACCACAATCACCTTCATAATATCCTACACCACCATACACCCCATACAACACCTTATCATATCAAAATCCAACATACAACCCATCCATCATCCCAACATATAATCCTCCACCAAACCTACAAGATGATCTAGCATCACAACTTAAGGCGTTGTCACAAGAAATGCAAGATTTTTGAATGGTCAAGAAAAAGAAGCCTCATACACAGAATCTATGTCCATATCCATTTGATCGAAATATTACAATGGTACCATTCCCTCCCAGATTTGAAATCCCCAAATTTGAAAAATACAAAGGGAGAGGAAGTCCTATGGACCATATCAAAGAGTTTAATGTCATGTGTATGGAGGTCACCTATACTGATTCCTATTTGATGCGCCTTTTCCCATGAAGTTTAATAGGTCCTGCATTGGATTGGTTTTCTCAACTACCCCCCAAAATCAAAATTTTCCAAGAAATTGTTGACAAATTCATAGATCACTTCTCCTTCAATCTTGACATGGATATAAGTATAGAAGAACTATACACTCTTTGACGTAACAAGGGAGAATCTTTTACCAATTTCTTGCAATGGTGGGGACAAAGAGCTAGTAAGAGAAAGTGGCCAATTCCCGATGAACAACAAGTGGGCATTATCATAGAAAATCTAGATCCAGATCTATCATTCCACTTGAAAATGTAGTACATCACATCTTATGATGAGCTTTTCCCTAGAGCCCTTAACATCGAGAGAACCCTAATCTCACAGGTAAATACACAAGTGTATAAAGACAACCACCCATCCACTAGTTTTAATGACAAGCCCCGCTATTGGGACAAGAACACGAATGTTACTAGTGATGGTGTTGTTGATGCAAACGTGGTCTTAATTTCTCCTAGACAAGAAAACACCCAAACCATGAATACACAACAACCATACACATCATTGTTAAACAATCAAACAATCAATGCTACAAACACTCAATGTGGACAATAGAGAACAAACAATGCTCCTAAGCGACAATTCACTCCCTTAGGGGAGCCTATGGAAGACGTGTTGAAGAGGTTGATACAGTCTAACCTTATCACACTCCCAAATTTCTCAAACTATCAAGAGCCATAAATCAAACCTCGTAGCTATAAAGAAGATCACTTTTGTGAATTTCACTAGTACAAAATTCATAACACAAAATTATTTTAGGCTCAAACATCTAATAGAGGTTCTTATTGAACAAAGATACATTGAGGTCATTCAAAAATTTGGGAATGAAAATCTAAAAATTTATGCAAACCCTATGCTTGATCATGGAAAAATAAAAGATTAGACTAAGGAATCAAATTCAAACAATACCCAAGATACCACGTTGGGACATGTTTACTCTATTTATGAGGAATCGGATATGTATCAAGATACTATTTTAAAATAAAGTCCAAACCCATCAACAGTGTTTAGCACTATTTTATATCATAATGAGATCAAGTGGATAATAGATTGTGATATCTCTCCCACATATAACTCAATGATTGGGAATGTTGAAGAAGTTCCAAGCAACCCAAAAATATCCCTTATTTCATCCATACCCACAAAATGTTGTGAAGAGTCTTTTACCGATGATATATCATCCACCCAAGGATCATGTCAAGTGGAGGCTCTTGAGGATAACGAAAGTCATTCTGAATCGAGTCAAGATAAAGAACATTTATCCCTAGAATTTCACAAACAACTAAGGGACATCTTCCAAACCATTTTAAACCCCAAAGATGTCCTTGATATCACTCCTGAGATGTTTCTTTCAGATGTACATATAGATGTTCTTCATCCAAAAAATGACTCCCACTCTTGATATTCCTACACAAGAGCAAGCAGTAGTCAAGATTATTGATTCTTACAGTGATTGTACATCATCGACATCTTTTCAATCAGTACCAACATCTTTTGAAATAGTATGAACAAATAATGATGTCATAGAATCAAAGAAAATAGTTCATGAGCGAGCAACAATCAATATTATTGATTATTATAGTGATTGTGCATCATTGACATTTTTTAAATCAACACCAACATCTTTTGAAGTAGTATCAATAGATAATGCTATCATGGAATCAGAGAAAATAGTTCATATTCCTAAAAACCAAGAACCCATAGCAATATCATGTGTTCATGACAAGTCCTATTTAGTGGCTATGGATCAGAGGATACATTATTAGGGCAAAGGATTAGGTATTGATAATACCTTCACAACGTCAGGGGCAATCATGTCTACAACAAACATCAACATATGGGGCACAAAGGATCCTTATGATGAAAATGTTGTCAACACTACAACTAGTTGTATCATGAGTTGACATTCACCCATTATCTCATATGTAAATTGGGACCAATGTAAAAAGAAGAATTCCTATCAAAGCAAGGTGAAGATCATCAAAGAAAATGAAGTAGTAAAGCAAAAATGACACGTCAAGTACAAATGGATACCAAAGAAAAATAAAGAAAATAATCCCTCAAAAACTCCATTAGTCAAAGAAACTATGGGGTAGAATAAAAAAGGGAAATGCATCCATCAAAAGAGTCCTCAAATACAAAATCAAGCTTCTCAAGCAAGGAACAAAGTATATCTAATAGTTGGTCCTAATTCCATGAAAACCTACATTCCCACCCATCATTGTTCATCTTCCCAAGTTTGGAGAGTCAAAGGTTCCAAACCATCGACCAATCCATCTCATATTTCTTCATACATGTCACCGTACACTCCATTCACAATATCCAATTATCACATTGACCATGTGTTGGAAACTACCCTTCATCATAAGGATTCTGAAGGCACTTTATCACAATGTGCACACATCTAGATAAGGAAAATTTTGGTATCCACAAGGCAAATCAAATTTCTTAAAAGTTGCATTCAAGTTCTTATATCTTATCAAAGTAGCTTCTTCAAGTAGGACATCACTAGCACATTATGACAGTGGCCTCTACATCAGTTCCACCAGGTGGTTCAACATGAGGGTAAAAAATAAAAAATAAAAAATCAAGAAAATAGTAAAAATAAAAATTGTCCTCCAGTGAAAACCACTACGGTGGCACTTTGGGAAAGTATTATGATGAAAACCTGGAAAACAAGCGTTATGAGTAGAATTGAGCATCTATATGATCCTTCTCAGACATAAGCATCTCATCCTTGTCATGATAAATTCAATGTTCCCTCCATCCATCCAATCTAGATTTATCTAGATATTCTACTTTATCTTGATCTTGACAAAGATTCGGTGTATAATTCAACTATACTAATGGAAAATTTTTGACAGGCTCTTTACAATTTTATCTCATGAAGTCCCATAACCCATATCTAGCATGTTAAAACTCTATCAAAATCTTCACATATACATTACCTATCTTGGTTATCCATTGCATTATGAAGAATTGCTAAACACTGGGGGCGGGTTATTGCACTCTTGTTTTCAAATAACTCTTGATCCATGTCTTATATCTCACAAACGTGACATCAACATCATGATCTAGGTATCGTCTGCCTCAAAATCTCATCGAAAACAGCAAAAAAAATCGTAAAAAGATCATTAGAAAATCCAAAAATATTTGCAAAATCCTATACAACTAAAATCCAAAAACATTCAGAAAATTGTAAAGGAAAAATCCAAAACATCCAGAAAACATCAAAAACCCTAAAAAGGTCAAAACATTGAAAAACCAAAAAGTGGTACCCTTGTTGAACTACGTTGTCTTTGAGCTTGAACATTGGAAATGCTTATCTTTGATCAGCCCTCAAGACACCCTAGGTTAGTCCTTTAGGAGTCCATCATAATAAACGAGCATCTTTCATTTGTTTATATCTTCATTTTGTAAATCGGTCGAGTCAGTCAAACTACATGGTCTCTACACGTATAACATAGGCAAGGCTTATCTTTGATCAACCCCCGAGACCCTTAGGATAGGTCTTTAGGTTAGGTTCTTGGTTGTAAAGCTCTAAAAAACTCCAAAACATCAAGATAACTCAGAAAATACAAAACATTTGTAAAGCTCTCGAAAACCCCAAAACATCTAGATAACTCAAAAACTCCAAAAACATTTGTAAATCCCTCGAAAACCTCAAAACATCCAAATATTTTGAAAACACAAAAACATTTGAAAATTGAAAATCTAAAAACAATAGAAAATATTTTAAAAGACCTAAAAAGCCTCAAATATCTCAGAAAACCCTAAACAACCTCAAAAAATCTAAAAATCCTAAACATTCATATAAAGCTTCAAAAAGACCAAAAACAACCTCAAAATATTTCCAAAATTATCAAAAATATTTCAATATTTTAGAAAATCCAAAACCATCTATCCCATCTCGCTTTGACCGGAAACAAAATTTCACCCATAATAAATTGATCATCACCTTCAACCTTTGGTGAAACAAGTAGAAAACAAGTGTTGCAAGTCGTAAAGTGAGAACCTAATTATCAAAATCTAAAGTCTAGATCATGGGTAAATACGTTAGTGAAGTTTGTATCAACGACTCATGTTTTAGCATCATCATCCTAACATCAAACAACCTCTGATCAACATGTCCTAGGATGTATCCTACCTGCGATGGACATCAGTATCAAATATCGCCTTAGCTAAACTAAACAGGAAATAGATAACACTGACTGTTTGTCTTTGATCTTTTCTTATGATTTATCTTAATGACCCATACCAAGTACCTCTTGATGATGTCTACCAAAATTATTTAGAGAGAAAGGACTGGTGCATCAATCATTATCTTTCATTTGTTTTGCTTGTGGGTACTCTTGTAAAATAATCTTGGCACATACTTGCTTAGTTGTGTGTGAGAAGGTTGTTTGGAGTATGTTGTTAACTATTGTGTATGATTTCGTCCAATATATTCTAAGCTTCTAACTTGCATTCCAATGAGGTTTCCATATGTCAAGGTGTGAATAGGAATTATCCTATCTGTTTTTCGAGTCAAAGTCCATTACACTAGATGTTGGGACTAGGATGCCATTTAATTGCAATCCTAAACATATTTCATGTATCTCCTAAGTCCTTGGAAAGTGTTCCCCAACACTAGGATTAGAAAGAGATTAAATTCAAATGAAATGAACATGTAAATTGACATTTATAATTATTCCTAAATGATAGGAACATGTGAGGGAATCCAATAGGATCTCCTACAAAATAGGAGCACATGGGGCACCCACATGGAAGGTGGAACCCACCTTGAGTTCAGTTAACTGTTTGGAGGAAAGATAAAACTTCAATAATGCATGTAAAGATCCTAGAAATTAGGAATTGATATTCACATGAGTGGAGTTCAATTCAGTTCAGTATCAGTTTAGTTTAGTTTAGTTTAGTTTAGTTCAGTTCAGTTATGGTTTAGTTATCTTCAATTGCATGCAGTTAGTTTTAGTTGAATGCTAGTTGAATTCAGTTGACTTGGAATGCATGACTAATGACTTGAGTTGCATGACAGATAACATGGCTACATTTAGTTAAGTGGGGATGATCAATCATGCATCATGTTTGCATGAATTGATGGAAAGATATGTTTCAGTTAATAGAGATTGACTTGGACCCACCTTGAGTGCCCAAGTTGAGATCTTGGAATTAACACCTTTGCATGAGAAGATATTTACAAGGCTCAGTTAAGCGGGGCCCATTCTTGGGCGCCAAATTTGAGGAGAAGCTTACAAGATATCTTCGAAACCAACAATCAGTTAAGACTTCAACTTGGGATGCCCAAATTGATGAAGGACTTGGTTTGACATTTTTTTTCACAAAAGAACTCTACTTGCACAAGAATGGTGTAGATATTTGTGTGGAGCTTTATCCTCTTGTAATTTTCAACTCTTTGGAGTTTACAATGTTCAAAATTTTCTATTTATTGCAGCAAGTTGTAGAGAGTTCTAAGAGAGTACTTTTGTGAAGCATGGCACAAAATGTGTGGATTCAATGCTTGGACACATGAGAGTTTAATGCAGGTTCTGAAGAAGAATTGTTGAAGGAAAAAGAAGCATTTCAAGAAAGGATTGATAAAAAAATTATTGTAATCTTTTTCTAAGGTTAAATAATACAAGCACTATTGATTTTGGTGGTGGATTTTTTTCTCGAAAGGGGTTCTCCACGGTATATGTTGTGTCACTTCTATCTTCTGGTCTTATTCTTCTACAACCTTCTGTCTACTTCTATAATTGGTAATAATGAATCTAAACAAATAATCATATACAAAGAATTTGTAACAAAGAACACTTAATTAGATCTACAGTGTCATAGTTTTACAAAGTATTAAGCTACATAATTTTAAAACCTCCATTTTTCAACATCTGGTATTAGAGCTAACGATTGGGTAGAGTTTGGGGCACCTTTCTCTTAAAATTTTGAAGGTTTCTTGGCTGTATTGGGAGCTTTTACTATTGTGTTATTGCATTTTTGTAAAACAAGTATGTTATAATGTATTTGGGATGATGGCTGTAAGACTTGGTATGGCTTGCTCAATCCTTTATAGGAAAGGCTTGGTAAGAGAGGAGTTCTCCCAGGTGGTAAGGGGAGGGTAGTTGGGTTAAACTAGTTCTTGAGTTAGAGTTAGCATATTAACCTTTAGTGGTATTTAACCCATGGTTTTGTGCTAGTTGAATTGGTCCATGGTTTTGGAGCTCATGTTTTTGAGCCCATGGTTTTACATGTATGGCTGATCTTCATTTAGAAGATGGTTATCACAATGTCATGGATAGCTTGGTTACATGTTTCAGTGGGAATTTTTGGACAGTGATGGTTTTTTGTTTACCTCGTTTCCATGTATAGCTCGGTATCATAGTTCAGTGGGAGATTTGGTAGGATATGGTTAACTTCATGTGATTTGAAGAGGTTTTAACATCTTGTTTCATGGAGGACCCTTAGAGTATTTGGTAAATTTGTTATTGTTCTTCCTTTAGAGATGATGTAGTTCTTTTTAGTTTTGAGTATTAATCATTTTCTTGGAGCTTCATGATTATGCTAGTTGCATTTGAAGTTGGCATGGATTGATTAGTGGGTGCTCATGGACACTAGAGAGACTTGGGTTAGGTCAGATATTTCTTATGTTAAGAGATATATGTTGGAATGGTTACTTGTAAGAAAATATTTTTCAATAGCAAGGACTGAGAAGTCTACACTTGGAAATGGATATGAGTCCATCATAGACCTAATGAGAAAGTTGTCTATTGTATGCACAAGACAATCTTGTATCCCACTCTTGGTCTACTTGGCAGGTAAAATGATCTAAGAGGTGTTTCCCGCCTAATTATTAGATGCATTATTAAAATGTATCTTGACTTCTCTTATGCATTATTGAGAAGTAGATGCATGATTTTATGTATTTCCATTGTTCTCCTTGCAATCTTGAACTTGAGTTAGTTATGAGGATTTGGGTAGGGGAGGTACATGAGATAGTTAGTGGCTTTGGGCATATTCCCTTATGTTTGTGGGAATGTTTGGCTAAGTTTGATCTACTTTCTATGAGAGGTTTGCATCTAAGTTTTGTCATGTTTCATTATAAGTTGAATGGTTAGATGTTGATATCCTTTGAGTTTGGGAGTGTTGAAGGAGATCTTACTTTACACAATTTGACACTATGATAGAGGAGTTAGCCACATCCTCTACATGTGAAGTGCTATAGGAGGACTTGTTAATGTTGTGATATTGTTTTCAAATTTGACAGTACATGTGCAGTGGGAGATCCAAAAGGTATATGTGTTTTGTATGAGAGGGGTACCTCTCTTGGACTGGTTACACTTTACTATAATGAGTTACTTCAAAGGTTTTTTATCACATGTCTATGTGTGTTGTTACCTTGGAGTCTTATTTTATAGGATGGTGGATATATAGGGACTTGTTTGTAGATTTGGGTTGCTATGTTGATAGCATGAAGTTCTACCTATGAAAATTTTGGATGAGCTAGCAACTTGTTATGGTTGCTATTCCAATTTGGTAAGAGTGTGGCAGTCACTTAGAGTCTTTTGTTATCATTTGATTTTGATGCTTGTGTTCATGAATAGATTGGTGCAGGTTTTAGTGACAAAAGAAATAGTTACAAAGACTTGGGAAAGGTATTGGTTCTTGGTGTAGGAAGGCCATTGGCATTGAGTTTGGTACTTGATTTATAAGAATTATTCCTTGTTTAGAATAATTGCAATGTATAATGTCAGGTGGGAGAATGTTGGGACTAGGATGTCATTTAATTGTAATCCTAAACATATTTCATGTATCTCCTATGTCCTTGGAAAGTGTTCCCCAACACTAGGATTAGAAAGAGATTAAATTCAAATGAAATGAACATGTAAATTGACATTTATAATTATTCCTAAATGATAGGAACATGTGAGGGCATCCAAGAAGAGTTCCTACAAAATATGAGCACATGGGGTTCCCACATGGAAGGTGGAACCCACCTTGAGTTCAGTTAACTATTTGGAGGAAAGATAACACATCAGTAATGCATGTAAAGATCCTAGAAGTTAGGAATTGATATTTGCATGGGTGGAGTTCAATTCAATTCAATTTAGTTCAGTATCAATTCAGTTTAGTTATCTTCAATTGCATGTAGTTAGTTTCAGTTGAATGCTAGTTGACTTCAGTTGACTTGGAATGAATGAATAATGACTTGAGTTGCATGACAGATAATAGGGCTACATTCAGTTAAGTGGGGATGATCAATCATGCATCATGTTTGCATGAATTGATGGAGAGATATTTTTTAGTTAACAAAGATTGACTTGGACCCACCTTGAGCGCCCAAGTTGAGATCTTGGAGTTAACACCTTTGCATGAGAAGATATTTACAAGGCTTAGTTAAGTGGGGACCATTCTTGGGTGCCAACTATGAGGAGAAGCTTACAAGATATCTTCAAAACCAACAATTAGTTAAGACTTTAGTTCGGGGCTCCCAAATTGATGAAGGGCTTGAGGTGCTACCACAATAGTGGTTTACACTTTTTGGGAGATCTTGATTTTTATTGAAATCACATATTTTTAGATAATATAATAATTTAAGCCTTGAAAAGTTCCATTTAAAGGATTCTAATTGAAGAGGGTTTGATCAAACCACCATAGACCAAGCCCCCTTGGATAGAACCCCACTACTTTTAAACCATACCTATAATGGAGTCTCCTTTACACCTCTCAAAATGCTGATAAAAAACCACTTTTGATTTACCTTTTGGGGGATCAAATGAATTTAATTAAAATTATTTTTTGTAAGTATGTAGTCCTTATTATAAGCTTCCAAAAAGTATAATTTTAATTTAATTTAATTTGATTATTATATTTATTTTTTATTTCTTGTGAATGTAGGTTTTTCATTGAAAATCAGGCTCTCTATTTTGCATACGTGGAAAATAGAAGATTATCAATTTTTTGGAAAAATATGAGTGCACTAGATATTGAAGTATATTTGATGCAACAAAAAAATAAAAAAATTGAATTTTGATACATACAAAAAGTTGTGTTATATAGTTCGCTTATGTCTAAATTGTAATTGGTTTGACTTCGAAACTTGATTAAGGAAAAAATATTAAATAAAACACTATGAAACCAATTGGAAGCACTAGATATCATAGTTACAAATCTAAATTCCAAAAAAATAGAATTTTATCCTTCAAATGGAAAAAAGTTGTGTTATATGGTGAGCGCCACTCCTTAAAAATGGTGTTTACTGAAAAAACTAGTTTTCAAAGGAGATGGAAAAATAAATGCAATCTAATTCCAAAATTTTTGAAAAAAATATATTTAGAATCTACAAAAAAATGTCACAAATCACTAGTTTGCTTCATCTTCAAATTCTTCACGGTTTAGCTGCTATAGGTGTCTGAAAGTGAAGATTTAGTTAGAAAAAATCAGTTCAGTGTCCAGTTTGGCCAAAATTTGTAAACCAGTATTGTGGGATCACCCCTTGGTTTGACATTATTTTTCATGGAAGAAATATAATTGCACAAGAATGGTGTAGATATTTGTGAGGAGCTTTATCCTCTTGTAATTGTCAACTCTTTGGAGTTTACAATGTTCACAATTGTCTATTTATTGCAGCAAGTTGAAGAGAGTACTTTTATGATGTGTGGATTCATGCTTGGAGACATGAGAGTTTATTACAGGTTGTGAAGAAGAATTGTTGAAGGAAAAAGAAGCATCTCAAGCAAGGATTGATAAAGAATTATTGTAATCTTGTTCTAAGATTAAATAATACAAGCACTATTGATTCTGGTGGTGGAGTTTTTTCCCAAAAGGGTTTCTCTACGGTATATGTTGTCACTTCTATCTTCTGGTCTTATTCTTCTACAATATTCTGTCTACTTCTACAATTGATAATAATGAATCTAAACAGATAATCATATACAAATAATTTGTAACAAAGAACACTTAATTAGATCTACAGTCTCATAGTTTTACAAAGTATTAAGCTACATAATTAACCTTCATTTTTCAACATCGATACAACGTCGTCTTGGTTATTAATACCTTGATGCATCATGTCTATGTGTTATATCAAACAATTATAAATGACAAAAAATACCAATCCCAAAATGTGAGTAACTCATCATCCTGCAGTTCATCCTCATTATGCATGTCTCATCACCATCTCTAATAAAGCCTCAGTGGATCATAGACTTGTTGGATCTTTTGAAGCAATCACCAAAATCAATGGTCAACCCATCCATCTTATCTTCTTATTCTTCTTCTATCTTTACTAAAATTTCTATCCAAGCATCAAATCTATGTGATCTACATTGAAATATACATGAGGCTACCCATAGTCGATGGCTGTCTATACATCATGAAATATATCTACATCAACATTTGAGCTTTCCAGGAACTATTTTTCATCCTCTTTACCAGAAATCCCTCTTCCACTAGGGCACAGTGGGGAATCTATATCATCTTCAATTCAACAATCTAAAATTTGTAGCTCTTTGATTCAAAAGCAACCTAAAATCTCAAGCATCTTAAGCATAAGTCTAATTTTCACCTATCGTGAGCCCAATTAGAACACTTTATTCTACAATCGATCTCTCGAGGGGTCAACCAACAATCTTTTGATTATATTCGATATCAAGTCATCTAACATACTTTGTTCCTAGCCTTGGTAGCAAATCTTGATCAATCTATCAAATCAACCATCGTGGGGATATATCTTTCACTATGAATCCTCATGTTATTCAACACAATATTTGCATTGTTGTGAATCCTCAACAATGTTATCAATCAATCAATCAGGTCAATCAACTTTAGCTTGGCTATCAATATCTCAAAGAGATCATCGACATCTATTTCTACATCGTCATCAGTAGCAAAATCAACATCATAATCGACATCAATTTTTGAACCAATGCAAGGAGTGCATTGCTTCAAAGAGGGGCAAAATGTAGACACCTAAAAATATCTCAATGGATCACATTGGCTAACTAACATCATTTTCTCTTGAAATCTATCCTCTTTTCACATAATAAATTAAATTAGCCTAGCTATTTAATTAATTGCATAATTTGCATCTATTAACCTAATTCATCAAATTGGGTTAATTCATTCCGACCCTTCACACTAACATTTCATCTCATTAAATTAAATAGATCAAAATATTTAATTTAATTTCCTAAGTTGTATTATTTAATTAAATAACCCTAAGTTATTTAACTAACTATCATTTCATCTCTCTCCCCCATTATTAAATTATTTAATAAATATCACTTTATTCCTCCAAATCCCCTAATTGCATGATTAAATCTTGTTTAATTAGCAATTAAACTAATTTTCCTTTAAAAGGGAATATTCCTTATCTCTATTTTTTGCATAATTAAAGTTTTCTTTTAATTTGCAAAATGCCTTTTTCCTCACCCAAATGAATATTCCAAAAATAATATTCTTATTCCTCCACCATTTGAAAAAGGGATATTTTCACTTGATTTCTTAAGCAATTTTTAACCTTCAACCTTTTGAATAAGTCACCTTTGACTAGTGTGAGTAGGTCAAAAGTGTGTTTGTTTGAGACAAGTGTCAACCCTTTATTAAATCCCATCATGCATTCTCATCCATTGATGAGAATCCATGATCCATGCCTCTCATCTCCTTCATCTTTGACCATTGATTAATCTTTTCAATCCAGGAAACTATCCATTTCTCATTTGCTTTCCTATAAATAGGTCACTATTTGGAGACAAATGGATCCATCTTTTTCAAAGAAAACTTATGTTGTTGAATCTCATCCATCTTTCAATTGCAAACTCATGTTGTTGAATTCATATTCACTCACACTCATATTTCATTCACTTTTAGCTTGCTTTAGTAATTTCTAATTGCATAATATCTTAGAGCATCCATTAATGGCTTCCATGCATGGATCTTAGTTTGTATATGAATTAGGTTTTCCATATTTTAGCTTTGAATTAGCTTATATTAGTTTAGAAATTGCATAATTAGTTCATTTTTAGAATAGAATCATGTTAACTTAGCTTGCATCATGTTTAATTTAGCATAAACTAGGTTTTCATCCATTTTCCACAATTGTTTCATTGATTCTCTTCTATAAAATCAATTGAAATAGGCTCACTAATCACGAGATTGTGAAAGGGTCGTCGTTTCACATCAACACAACACCAATTCCAAAATATGATAAGTTTCAAATGGGTTAGAGTAGTAATTTAACTATTTTTGTAGTTTATAGCTTTTAGTTTCAATTAAATGCTTAGTTTAATCTTTTCAATTTGAATGATCTTGTTTGGTAGATGTAAGTCTATTTGGGAAGATTGTGCTTCGATTCATCATGGATCAAGTGTAATCGATCCACACTAACAATCCTCGTCTCACACCATCCACCACCACTCCCAAAATTTATTTTTATTAATTGATGGTGGCACCAATGGATGGGGAACCTCGTGCATGTATGAAACAAAGGTGTGTTGGTTCTCGGGTCTGTAAATAGGACACACAATTCGGCTTTGCTAATTTTTTGTTTTTTCACATCTACATATGAGAAACCACTAGCATAAAGATGTCTCATCTCATTCCTCTTATTTGACCAAAAATTTATTTTCTCGCTCATTTCTCCTATATGAGATACAATTGACTTCAACAATTTGTCAATCCCTCTCCTATAAGGGTGGGTTTCTACATGCTCAGTTAATCTTCCAATTAATTGTTCAATGTCTCTTTTATTGTTTTCAATTTGATTTAGAATATTTTCTTGTGTTCCTCAAGGATTCCTATGAATTGATGGAAGGGTTTCAAGTTCTTGTATAGGAGGCTCTTCATGAGGGGTTGATTGTGAATTCTCAATGTTTTGAGGTGGAGATTCATTCCTTGAGAATTAGAACAAATTTTTATTAATAAAACCTATTTCAATCTACATTCTAAATCAAATTTGAAATAAAAACAATATAAATACATACCTCTTTGCAATCTTCGACCTCTTTGACGTGTTGGCGACATCCTCGTGAAGAATTGCAAGCTAAGAGTGCAAAAAATGGAAGAGATTTGGTGAGCGAGTTGCAGAGCTGAAAACCTCCAAGCTAAGCCATGGGTGAGCAGAAAATGAAGTTACAAATGCATTTTTTTTGTTTTCAAACTACTTTTCAATTTGGTGCTCGCCAAATTTGGCATGTCCCAAATGCTCTTTTTTGGCTTTTTTTGCATTTTTTCAATTTGACATCAAAATTGTGTCATAGATCCATGCACTTACCCCTTTAGAAATAACAACCCAATATTTTTTCGTTTCCCCCACTTGCAACTCCGCTCTCCAATATTTCACTTTCAACCTGCAAAATGAAAAAAATGACAACACAGAGTGTTAATGGTTGTTGGAAAACACTGGGTGTTTATAAAATGGTGCATTTCATTACATTCCTATAGTCCCAATAAAAAAGATTTTCAGGACATTCATATTGTTTTCTAAAATTTCAGGTTGCAAAACACTGAGATTTAGAAAACCTACAACCCACTTAATGTTTTAAAAACAACAACCCACATAATGTTTTCAAACCCTTTACAAGTAACAAGACAATTAGTTACAAACCCCTCACCTCAATTCGATTGGTCATCTTCCCCACCTTCAACTCCACCCCCTTGCTCTCCAATCTTTCGCTTTCATCCTACAAAATGAGAAAACTCACAACATAGAGTGTTTTCCAATAATAATACTTGTTACAATTTAAAACACATGTCTTAATCACACCAGCGCCCCTTTCCGCCCGCAGTAAATGAATAGCTTCTCGCACAAGGCAAAAAAAGTTGGTGTAATTCAAAGTGATGGTGAAAATGAGCTAACACTATCATTATCTCATGTTATCTCCTTTCTTTCCTCATCGTGACGTTTCCTCTTATTTGCCAATTTTGTCACTGTTATCATCTATCTAGCGGGACCCTCAATATGGTGTCTCATCATGTTATGTATGTTTCTATGTATGTTGTTATGTATGTTTTTGTGTGTTTTTGTATGTACATAGGTGCGTTTTGTTAGGAGATTAGTTGCGTCCCTTTTCCCCTTTTAGAATTATATTATTAGTTCCTGCCAAGGCATGAATACTAATGCATTCATCCAATTTATTAGTTTTCAACAAATGAACCAATGAGATGATATAATTAAAATAGTTTGACCAAATTTTCTAATGTATTTTTTTTCTCTTTTTAAAAAAAAAAACTTTAAACTAATTTATCTATCATTCTATTGTATAATAATTGTAAATAGTAATATTAGTATGATGTAAGCTATGAAATCTTTTAACTATTTAATTTTGACTATCAGAAAGTTAATAGTGCAAATGTATTTTCATGTTACTTTTTGTTTCTATTTATTGTCCTATTTGATAAATGCCATTATTTTTTATTTAAAATATTTTGGGCCAATGAATATAAATAATTTAATCACATTTGAGACAATTTTTTATTCATTGAAAGAGTGAAATAGAGAAAATATAAGAAATTGTGATTAAAACAATTAATAATAATATAAATAAAATTTATATCTACTAATTTAAAATATTTTAAAATTTAACAATAAAAAATTTAATATTTAATAAAAGACAATGAATAATTATATTTGTTGACCGATTTTATATTTATTTGTTTCATATAGTTTTCTCAAAAAATACTATATATGTAAACATATTTTATCAATTTAAAGTTAAATACATTCATGTTCAAATGCAATTATGAATTGCATCATATTTAGAGCTTTAATTCTCATTTGGCATTGGCTCTCTTTCATTAACATTTGCAATGTAATTCTAAGTTTTACATTGAATTAGGTTCTTTTATTTTAACTTTTAAACATCGTTTAGAAGATTTTTTTTAAAGTAATTCAACAAATTTCATTTTATTAGTAGTATTAGCAAATTAATTATAGACATGATAGGTGGCAAAATATTTTCACTAGGTTTTAGAATACATTATTTTTTATGGTTGAATTTCAATCATATTAATGAATATTAGTGTTATATATATATCATGATATTAAAAATACATACAAATCTAAAAATATGTGCAAATCTATGGTGAGATATGTCAACCAACAAATTCAATCAATATTAACTTCATTGATACAAGATATATACAATCTTATCTTAAACAAAATATAGAAAAATCTTGTCATATAGATTCTAGAAGAACTCAATAATTGTTTTAAATAATATGAAACAATACTTTGTTTGTAATGTTTGGTGTAAACCAAAATTCTAAAAAAGGGTCTAATTTACTTGTGGTGTATTCATACCTTTAATATCAATATATGCCCACAAATAGGACAACATAAGGTGAGGTAGCTTGCCTTCAAAGCAATCACTAATCAGAGGCTGAAGCACATAATGCTAAACATCAACCATCTTATCGCGGTCGCGGTGAAAATGGTTTTGGGGAAGGGGCATATGGTGAACCGTGAAAATTTGTGGGTTAACACTCATATCGTTTCAAGGTTTCTCACCTCCTTACTGGACATTTGCATGACCAAAACGGAAGCAAAAGCCCTGGTGTGAAAGCTATTCAAGGAAAATATGTTGGGTGGCTTAGAGGAGATTGTCCAAATGACAATTCTTGGCTCTGGCGCTCCATGTCTGTGCGACATGGCTCTGTGGAAGGTTCCAGGTGAAGTAATCAAGTATTATCCCCTGTTGTTAGATTTGAAAGGCATGGCTTTGGTGTGGCATAGGAAACTGGAAATGTATGGTGCAAATTATCTCAAGAAAGTGTTGCAATTGAAGCCTGTGAATGATTTTGAATGGGTGTCAGAATTCAAAGCTTTTAGTAAAGCTAATGGATTCTTGTAATTTCTAAGTTTGGGGCTTTTAAATAGTTAATGCCTGGAAATAGCTGGGTTGGTACTAGTATGGCGTTTAGGGTTCTCAGTTTCTGTTTGGTTTTATGTATGGTTCAATAGTGTATGGAATTAAGTCCAATGGTTTTGGTATGCTCTCAGGTGTATGGTTTTTTGGGTTGCTAGGTTTCACTAGGTCATTTAGTTAATGGTGTATGGTGTTTGGTTGCAGTCCATAACAGATGATTTGTAAACTTTTTTGCAGCAATACAAACTTACACTTACATACCAAAAAAATAATATTAACTTTATTGATATAAGATATATACAATCTTATCTTAAACAAAATATATAAAAATCTTTTCATATAGCTTCTAGAATAACTCAATAATTGTTTTAAATAATATGAAACAATACTTTGTTTGTAATTTTTGATGTAAACCAAAATTCTAAGAAAGGGGTCTAATTTACTTGTGGTGTATTCATACATTTAATCTCAATATATGGCCACAAATAGGACAACATACATTATAATAGATACATGATTATTTGAAATTAAATCATACAACAACTTTTCTATATAGCAGTAACTAGAACATGACAATTTGTCTCTTGTTTTATAAGGACTAAACAATTCATAATAGTACATCACAAAACTATTGGTGCAGGAGCACATGGGTGGACAAGCAATCAACACCAACCAAAAATAATGTTTATTTTTTGTTTTTCGCAATTTTGGTTTGATTTGAAGAAGCGGCCAACAAAAGAGACAACTTATAAGGAAGAAAAAACAAGTGGAGCTTCTTAGCACAAGAATTTGAGAAAGGAGGTGCAAAAATTACGATGTTTGTGTAGACCGAATGCTAACATTTTAAAAGATAAAAAATCACCAACGGAAAATGAAGTGGCGGTGCCAACATGGAATAAGATTTAAAATCAAATAAATGGGGGGGAAACAAATAGATAGGGGAAGAAGATACGTTGCACCACTCAGCCTAGCTTCAACGTCACATACTAAGCTTTTGACTACTTAGTGTGGACGTGTTGTGGGGCCCACTCTTAATTGGCCATTCCAATATTCTGTTCTTAGTGTTGATTTTACTTTTTCCTTTCCTGTTGCTTTCACCTACCTCTGTTTTTTTTTACCTTAACAGTTATGTTAACCACTGCAATCAGCAATCAACCACCTAGTTCCCGCCTATGATTCAAACCAAACTCAAAAACTGTTCCCGCGTTGCAAATTTTGGTGCATTCTCATACAGAGTTTGAACACATAAAATAAAATAAAAGCTTATGATAGACATACAAAATGTGGAAGCATAGACAAGGGAATTTCTGAATGTGGTCTCATGGAATACCGGATAGTAGGATATACACAAAATGGATTTTTTTGAAAGGCTTCATCAACATTCAAGCAAATGCAACTGCAGTTGTAAATCCACACTGTGCAACCTTTGCCAGCAGCCTCCCTTTCTATGCGATAATGGGAGCTTCAAAACAAGGTATGTAATCCATTCAAAGATTTGTTTCAAATGTTGTGGTTGCAACTACCTTGGTAGATATGTATGCAAAATGTGGAAGCATAGCCAAGGCATGTGAACTATTTGACAAAATCCCTCAAAGAAATGTGGTCAAATGGATCGCTATGATTGCAGAATACGTAGAATATTGAAGCATAGACAAGGCACATGAACTGTTTAATAGAATGCCTCGATGAAATGTGTTATATTGGAATCCCCTGATTGCAGATTATTCATGAATTTTCCTTTTTTAAAAGGCTTTAGGAATTTTCAAGCAAATGCAATTGGCAAGTAGGCTTCATTGCATGAGCTCATTAGTAAATTGGCTTTCATTATTTTGTTTTATCTTCTTTGCTATGTGTTGAATTTTTTTTGAGATAATGTAGTGTAATTGAGAGGGAAATAAATTTGGAAATTTATTATTAAGAATGTATAGTGCATTTGATGGCACCAGCTGAGGTCTTTTTTTTCTCTATGAAAATGAAAAAAAATGAAACTTAAAGTTGTTTCTACAAGTTGCTTATTCTATAGTTCAAAACTTTGATGAGTCTTTGATATAGATCGATCCACAATAATCTTGGAGATCAAGTGTATCACATATGATTTGTACAAAATGACTTTCATAAAGTTCATAGGTTAACCAAATTTGAATAAATAAATTTATCTCTCTATGATAGGTTCACCAGAGAGTTAAAAAGTGTAAGTATAAGCACATTGTTTAATCAAAAAGAATTTTATTTTGGTGAGGTTAAACTAGTTAACATTTTAGACAAGTGAGACCTTTCTTTGGGTGGGAATTATTTTCCTATCTATAGAATCATGATTAAAGAAATTAGTTTGTTATAAGAGATGGTGAGGAGAATAGGGAGCTTTGGAATAGGGTATGGATATCTATCAAATCATTAAGGATAGATCAATTATGTTTGATGTAGTTGCAATTGTTTTGGTAAAAATGTATGCAAAATGTGGAAGTATAGACAAAGGGTAGGAACTATTTTGGGATCAAAATTCAACATCTTTATTCTAATCTCCATTTCTCAAAACTTTTAGCATTCTTTTGTTTGTTGTTATCTATAATCTTATCTTGCTTTTTTAAGTTTCATATAACAAAGGCATGGTTGCACTCTACACTGTGCCAACATTCTTATACTAAAATCGGACTTTGTTCTTCCTATTAGCAACCTCAACTTTCCAACATACCCTCTTATTATTTTCTATCATCTAGTTTATATAGTTTCTACCTTTCATTCTTTTTACCTTTTAAAAGTCTTTAAACAATCTTGTCATTCGTAAAGTTAATTTTTAGTAAACTAACCAATTTCATTTTTTTTTTATCATTTCCCAACTAAGTCCCATTTAGATTAATAATTTAGCTTAACTAAGACATGTTAAGCAATCTAACTAGAAAGAAAAATAATTTTATATTTAGTTGGTAGATAATTTGTTTGTTTGTGTTAAGTAAACTCATTTATGATAGATTGCTAGTTGAATCCTAAGATAGATAATTGAAAAGGCTTTCCTACATTTAAATTATATAGGTTATCTATCTCCTATCTATATTTTTAGTGAACTTGATGTTAGTCCTAACCTTCATTGTTTATTTCTTTCATCTTCAAAAGAATATTTCTCTATAAACATAAACATAAACATAGTCACAACATATAGACCTCATCACAATTAGGTTAGTTTCCATTTAATACACTACTATCTTTGTCTTTTATTTTCATCTAAAAATAAATTCTCTACATTTTTCTACTCAAATTTTGTATAATATGAGAATGAATCATTTTGATGTTCTTTGATATAAATTATTAGCCTTCCTTCTTTGACTATCCCTTCCTCACACATTATCTCTTATAAGAATCCTCATCTAAATCTATCCATGTATTTTCCTTCCTCCATTACCCTTCCTTCCTCTATTGTCATCCACCCCACATGTTGTTCCACTCTATATGTCTCACAATGATGACCACTTTGATAATGAATCCTTATTAGATGATTTTGAATTTGTCACTCACCAAAATTGAGCACCACTTGTCTCTCCTCCAAAGTAGCCTACTTGATGATGTCACCTACTCCTTAACAAATATCATAATTTACCATCTTGAGAGGCTAGAGATATTACAAGGTACAGGAAATATTGTCCACACTTATGTCCCTTCATAGTCGAGTTCTCCTACCTTCATCCCTCTCTTCTAGCCAACTTATTTTGTTTTTTCCTACATCTCCATATTCCTTCACCTAATTTCCATTCCTACTCCTCATCCAACACACATTACTACCATTATGTCTCTCTCTTCACTCCTCCTTTTAACTATAACCATGTCCCTTTAGGAAACCACTTTACCTCCTACCCCTAGATGTGCCACCCTTTCGAACCTTACCCTTCACTTATCTTGCTTGATCCTCTCTTATGACTATTGTCACTCTAGGTCTCCTATCCTACCATTAACCTCACAACCCTTTCCATACTCTTACCAAAACATGATTTCTTTTACATCTCCTACCCTCAATGTCCCAACCTATGTCCCTAGTACTATCATTTACCACCTAATTGTCATTAATGCAATGCTAGCTATCTATTATCATATCATCTTATGAATTGTGGGATGAAACCTTAAACCTCTTTCATAGCATAATATATTTGGCTATAATAGATCACCCATAGGAACCATAGTTCATCATGTTAAACATTGACATACATGTATGATTGGATAAGCAATCCTAAGATGCATGTTCAATCATTTGTAGATCAATGTGCATTGATTATTACTTTGATGATCTATTCATAACTAAGCTTTATCTATTCATTAAGGAAAAAAAAACATAAAATGGTTCTACTCTTTATCTACCTATTCTTTCCTCTAACTCACTTATCTTTTCATGGAACACATTCAAGTCAACATAGGATTGCAGGCTAGTTTCATCGACATTATACATTGCAATCAAGACACAAATAAGAAGATGGATTTTATCTTTTATCATCAATGCATTCTTTCATATATCTCCTATTTTCTTCTTGACTCTAATATCGAGAGGGTGTTTATTAGGAATATTTTTGCAAAGCATCAAAATCAAAATCTCTTGCACAATTATTCAACTTTTATAGAACTTTGTACCACTTTGTATGATTGTACATAAGTGATAAATCATTTTAAGGCCATCTCCTCATTGGCCTCTAATGTCTCTGTTTGTTTAGCCTCATTCTCTTCTCAGGAAACCAATAATTCTACAAAGAACACCAATAACTTATAATTTTCTCCTTAACCCAACCTTGATCAAACAATCAACTAAAGTAACTAAAACTATATTGTTCCTCGTCTAAACTTATTATCTCACTTTTTTGACAAGCTAATACTAATTGGATGAAGCTAGGAAAGCCTCCAATTCCATATTTCAAGAGTTTCTTTCCAATAACCTTATCCAACTTCATCTTAAATCCAACCCTTGAACCCTAAGCTCTTCTTAATACACCTATAAGCTTTGAATAATTACCACTATTGTTGAGAAGGGTAAGTTTGAAATGAAGATAGATATAAGTCTTAATGGGTTATATACGTGTCTTGTTTTGTTATGCAATTTCAGTCTATATTTCCATAAGTTTTCCCTAAATTTTCCATGATAAATTGATAAGATTGTAGAAATTAATATAATTAAGGGATGTAGTATATCTTTGAGAAATGTTGATTATTCAATACTAATGCTGATGGTTTTATGTGTAATATAGACTTCTGGTGATCACAAGCATGAGGATGGTAACCGCCAGGAACATGATGAGGATTAGTTATGGGGAGTTGTTAAAGAACTTATGGTGTTTATGTCTTTTGTATAATTTTGTTTAAAACATTTTTTAGAAAAGGATGGTCGTAGGCCACTTCATCCTTTTCTTAATCAGTTTACCTTATTATCTTGACTATATTTAGCCTTTAGAATTGTTGGTTTTTATGGACGAGGCTATATATATTCCCACTCCTTCATATGAAAGACATCTACTATTATTGTTATTATAATTATTTTGATTTGAAGAACTTATTCTGAAAGCTCGTGCAAACCTGTGAGTAAAAATTCTCATTCGGCTAACTGGGAGGCAGGGACCCCTCTTCAGTCAACTGGTTGAATTTACGTTTTTCTTGCTTTGTTTGTGAGTATATGCATAAATTTATTAAGTTACTTTTATGTGTGCACATTTTCTTATCCAATTTTTATGGTGGTTCTCTTAGTCTAAATCTAAATACAATATTATCCCATGTGAATGCAATGTCACCTTATGTTCATAGCTAATCGGGATTGCAACTTTGTTTTCTCTAAAGACAATATTTTTTACACAAGTCCTATCACTAGCGCCACAACTCCTATTATTTAATTAATAGCTCCTGTTGCCAAAAGTTTATCAACTGAAACCATTGCAATTTCAAAATCATTTTTATGTGTAACTGAGGCTAGGAATATTTAATCAGTGTTTTGCATTAATTCAAGTGTGATTACATCATCTGATTTAAAGAATATTCTTATTAGATCATAAGTTATTTAAAGAATGAAAGTTAGAGTGATTTCTAGTAAGTGTGAAAATTGAATATTTGTTTTTCTCATAGAGTTCATCTCATATTTTCTCAGCTGATTATCTTCAACCCTTAGGAAAATAGCCCCAATACCTTTCGTTAGTTTACGTTCCCTAGGTTGACACACAAGAATAAACTAAGGAGTCATACCAATTGAGTTAAAAGAACTATTTGATAAGGTTATAGAAGATAAGTTTGTAGTCCATAGTTTTTCCCTACAGGTCTTACAAAAAATAAATATATTCTCTAGTTATAATAATTAATTAAAAAAGCATCCAAGTGATCTAAATTTAAGTAATATTTTTATATTTTTTAATATATAAATATCGCTAGCAACAAACTCCCCTAATAGTCACCACACAAAATTAATGATCACCCATAGACATCTTAATGATGGAGATGAAGGGTGCAAAAACCATAAATGGTGGGGAAAATAGAGGTGAAGGCTTTGGATATTTTGTAGATGGTGGCGAGGGAAATGACAAGTTTAAAGATGGATAAGGTGTTGTTGAGCAATAGTTGGCTTCCTACCTGTGCGTTGGTGCCCTTTTTAATCCCCTATAACCCTTGTGGTGGTGGTGATAGCTTCTACATTCATTCCTGAGACTGAAGCCCTCATCATTGTGCTTAGTGTCTTCCCTTGTGTTGTGAGCTTGGGCTCCTATGCTGGCCTTGACACCCTTATTGAGGTTGATGTGAGGGGTGGCTCTCTTGAGGAGTATTTCTCTTAGGTGATCTCTTTGGATGAGGAGGAAGAATCTCTCCTCAAAAATTCTTATGGAGGATCATATTACAAAGCAGTGTATGGGGTCCATGTCTTCTACAAGTGATCTGGTGGATGTCAGTGAGGATGTTCCTCTTTTGGCTATGTGGCTAGAATCCTAATGTTCAATTGTTGATAAGCATGGTGTTTTTGGGTTGGGGTCTATTGTGCTTTCTCTAATTGTGAATAGGTTGTCTTTCAAGAGGGCCTTTCTTCTACCCCTCCCAAGAATCCTTTGCTTGAGGTGGTTTGAAGATAAATATTCTTGCCTCAACTTCTTGTCTGATGCCTTCTACTATTATGTGTGAAGTGGGGATTGTGCCCTCTTTATTCCAATCAAGACCTTTGTTCCATATCGCCTTCTTTGGGTGAAGCCACCATTCCTATTATTACTAAGAGAGTGCCTTATCTTCCCTATAGTAAATTGGAGTGTAGTGTTGAGGAGGTCATTCTGCAACCTCCTCCTATCCTTTTTTAGCCTAATGAGTGGGTGGATAAAACCTCTTCTTTCCTATAACGTGCTCTCATTAGGAGATTCTTGGGTCAGAGACCAAACATTGATATTATTCATTGTTGGGAATCTGATTGTTGGTGTGATTTTATCTTGCTAAGGGTGAAGGCTTTGAGGAATGCATTCCTTTTATTCTCCGTCAACTCCAGTGTGGACTAATCTTGTGTTCTGTTAGGTGGACCCTAGTTTCTCGGTAAATCCTTTCTTTACATTCAAAATTAGTTTGTTGGTTTTGATGCTACCAAGACCAACTTAGTTCTTGCTTGGGTTCATCTCCTATAGCTCCCTTTAGAGTTCTAGGATAAAATTATCATTCATGGTATAGCTAATGCTATTGTTCAGTTTGCTATCATTAACAATGTCACAAAATATAGAATATTTTTTATTTTTGCTTGATTTTGTGTTTGTGTTAAAGTTGGTTTGGAGTTTCCCAAAATTGTTAATATATTCTCTAGGCTTGGTGTTTGGGAGAAAAAACCCTAATATGATTGTTTCAAACTACCTTGATTATCTTTGTCAATATTTTTGGGTATTTCCAAAATCTTGTTTTCGGTTCCATGCTCCAGTAAAAAATATTGTTGGTCTATGTTGTCCTCTTCTTCGTTGTTGTATCATGTCTCTCTTCTTGGGATACTTGTTTTTTTTATATTCTTTCCAGTCTCACTGCTCGTGAGTCTCGTCCTTCTTTATTTCCTTTTTTGTATTACTCTTTGTTAAGAATCCTCTCTTATGCCTCAATGATTTCTTTGTAATGGGTTTAGGCCCTTCCCGCTTTATACTATTAAAAAAAATACCCTAATAATAGTATCTCAATTATAGTATAAATATTAATCTAAATTATAGTGGAAGTATTTTACATCTTTATATGTTGATTCTTTGTGGTATGGTCATAGCACTACCAAAAGGTCCCTAGTGATTAGTTCTAGGAAACTTGGTAAGATTTATATTGAATTTGCATGACCTTGGTGTGATCATAGTTTCCTTTATTCATTATTAGGATTGGAATTAAGAAAATCTCTTAGGATTATGAGGCATTCACACACACAAGAACATGAGGTGTAAAAATAATATAGCTTCACAATCCTAGAAAAAACTAGACTAATAAATAGGATTTCCTCTAATTGACCTTTGCAAAGTGATATACAAAGTATTTGGAATGTCACTTATAAACAACCTATTACCTTCTACATATATGATTTCTAACCCCTCATACCCACTTGTATCAAATTTATGAAATTAGATCCCCTATTCATAATACAAAAGTGATATATTTGGTTATATTTTATATATTTAGAAAACCCTAATATGCATGCATGTGATAAAGTATTACTTTAGAATTGAATCTCCTAGGCTAAGTATATAATGCAATTATCAAAGAAGCTACAATTTTCAAATGTGTTATTTTTTATGAAGATGAATCATGACAACGGGAATGGATTAATGACTAGAAGAAATTAAAAGGTATTGATATAAAATATTTTAATGGAAGTGTAAGAAAATTTCCCTCTGTACCTAGCAATATATCCACCACAACTAGTATCTCATTTTCACCATTAATAACATCTCCAAACACAAGAGGAATACCAATTATAATGTCAAGGAAGACAAAAAACACAAGATAAACTATGCGAGGAAACACAAAATGAAGAAGAAAATGACAATTTTACTAATTTTTCCTTTATTTTTGGAAGTTGATCTAATTAGTTTTGAACAATCCATATATGTAAGAAAAATGTTTCAATGTTATGTATGCAGATATTATAAGATTGAGAAAAATAAAACATGGTAGTTAGTGGATCTTCAAGTACTTAAAAAGATACATGTCATTAGTGTCAAATTGGTTTATAAAACCAGATACAATTAAAATGGTGAAATTAAAATGCATAAAGAAAGATTGGATACAGAAGAAGATTTGAAATAGCATATAATTTATTATAATGAAACATTTTCGCTTGTGGCAAGATTGGACAAAATTAATGAGAAATTTTAGCAATAGTGGCCCAACACAATTGGAAAGTGTATCAAATGGATATAAAATCCATATTTTTTTAAATTATGAGTTAGAAGAAGAGGTTTATGTTGAGTAGCCAATTGGCTGTGATATTTTTTGTTCAAGAAAATAAATTCTATAAGATGAAAATTTTGTTATATAAGCTCAAATAAGTAGGTAGGGCTTGGTATAACTGCATAAATATGCATTTTAAGCAACTGTTTTGACAAGAGTAGCATTGAACCCCACACTATCCACCAAGCTAGAAAAATAATGTGAAATTTTATAATAGTTTTTTTTGTATGTAGATGATTTAATTTTTACAACAAATTGAAATTTGTTAATTGAAAATTATAGATTAGTATTGAAGAAAGAATTTAAGATGATAGATTTAGAATTGATGAAATATTTTCTTGTTAGAGAAGTTAATTAAATTAGTGGTGGATTTTTTTATAACTTACATATGTATGCATTTATGATGTATTGAAGAGATTTAGAATGTTGAGTAGTAAACCAACTCATATGCACTAGTTTAAATAGAGTAAAGAATAAGAAAAGATGACTGTAACAACAATGTAGACCAACATTCTATAAAATATTAGTTGTACTTAAGTATGTTGTATTAGATAGCTACAAGGCCTAATATAATTTATGTAGTGAGTTTAATCCCCAAGTGCATGGGAAAACTAAAATACATTCACTTGAAAGAAAGAAAAAGAATCTTGAAAAATGTCAATGACATTAAAACCATGGAATTCTATCTATGAAATTTAAAAATAATTTAAACTTAATTGGCTATAAGATAACTAAGAAAGTACCAATGGTAATATAGGAAGAGCACTTCCAAATATGTTTTCTATTTTAGTTTGAGAGTAGTATCATGATATTCCAAACAACCTATTGTATTTTTCTTATATTTTAGGCCAAGAATGTGGTTGTAATTTCAATAGATTGCCGATAAATTTGGATGAGAAAAGTATTACTAGACTTAATTGGATGAGAAAATTTTGTGATAATATAATTGTTCCAAGTTATTATTTAAAAATCCTATATAACATGGTCAATCCAATTAGATTGATATCAAATATAATTTAAATAAATAAATAGCTACAAGTACAAAAATTAAATTTAATATTTGCATGTGAAAGAAGCAATTCACAAACATTTTATAAAGTTATTCGAAATAAATTATTTTGAGAAATTGAGATATAATTTGGGCATTACTAATTTAGAAATTCAAGCTAAGGGAGTGAGTTGGAATCAAGCTTGATCTACCATCTCCAAAGATTTCTTGAGTGGTAGCTCCACTTAGACTATTTCTCGTAGAATCCATATAAAGCATTTGATGAATATAGTTAGTCTATACATGAGATTTTAAAAATATCAATAGTCTAGAATACCTTGAAATAGAAGACATGAAAATTAATAGAATTGAATATGTTGGATTCTCCATGGTTTTGGCTCTATTTTTTTTTTTTATACCATGTATCCCCTTGTCATCCTAAGAATCTCAAATTGTTGTCAACCTTTTATTTCAACTTTCATAACCCCATATATGGTCTTTGTCAAACTAAATTGATCCCCTATTATTTTCATATGCATTTATATAATTTTAGTTTACAATTCTTTGTTGCTAGTTTTTGTCGTGTATCAAATTTCCTTATGTATTCCTTGTTCTTTTTAAATTCATCATCATGTGGTCCATGAACTAGGTAGTTTACTACAAGGTAAAAAATATTGATAATTTATAGTGATTTAGATGTATATAAGTGATTATTGGTTGGTTGGCTTATCAGATGGATTTTAAAATTGAGGGCTCGCCTAAGCTAGGTAAATCATAGAGGAATTTATTTTATATGGAAATTTTAAAATGCATTTTTTCCTTGGTTTAGGTTTTATTTAGTATGTAAAGAGACATTATGTGTGTATGAATGTACGCAAGTTTGGATGGTTTGGACAACCCTACCAAATCCATAAATGCTACTTATATCAATATAGGTGGTTTGCATATGATATGACAATTTACCATGGTCATTAATATAACATTAGCTCTCATCTAGTGAAGGAAAACCATCATGTTTAAAATATTATTATGGCATACCATATCCCCTATTTCTAGCCTTATCAAACACATGTAAAGTGGGGATATAAAAGAATATATGATTTTTTTAATAATATAAAATTCCCTATTTTATAGTTTCTTCCTTGCATTTGTGTGAGCAACAACAAGAAATAAATATTTACTCAATTATTTTATGTTGGTTCTTGTACTAAGGATATATTTAATAAGCATAAGAGATGATGTCTTATTGGCTACTTGAGTATTAAATAATATATTATCTAATACAAAATAGTTAAAAATGATATTTTTCTACTTTTCCTTATTCATGTAGGAAACATATTTTATTATATGCTAGCATATGACATGTATAACTAGAATGATGCCTTTTCATTTTTGCATTATCTTTGAAATAAGATTTTTTTTATGATGATCTTACCCTTTATGAGGCATTCACACACACAAGAACATGTGGTGTAAAAATAATAGAGCTTCACAATCCTAGAAAAAACTAGACTAATAAATAGGATTTCCTCTAATTGACCTTTGCAAAGTGATACACATAGTATTTGGAATGTCACCTATAAACAACCTAATACCTTCTACATATATGATTTCTAACCCCTAATACCCATTTGTATCAAATTTATGAAATTAGATCCCCTATTCATAATACAAAAGTGATATATTTGGTTATAATTTATTTATTTAGAAAACCCCAATATGCATGCATGTGATAAAGTATTACTTTAGAATTGGATCTCCTAGGCTAAGTATATAATGCAATTATCAAAGAAGCTACAATTTTCAAATGTGTTATTTTTTATGAAGATGAATCATGACAACTGGAATGGATTAATGACTAGAAGAAATTAAAAGGTATTGATATAAAATATTTTAATGGAAGTGCAAGAAAATTTCCCTCTGTACCTAGCAATATATCCACCACAACTAGTATCTCATTTTCACCATTAATAACATCTCCAAACACAGGAGAAATACCAATTATAATGTCAAAGAAGACAAAAAAACACAAGATAAACTATGCAAGGAAACACAAAATGAAGAAGAAAATGACAATTTTACTAATTTTTCCTTTATTTTTGGAAGTTGATCTAATTAGTTTTGAACAATCCATATATGTAAGAAAAATGTTTCAATGTTATGTATGCAGATATTATAAGATTGAGAAAAATAAAACATGGTAGTTAGTGGATCTTCAAATACCTAAAAAGATGTCATTAGTGTCAAATTGGTTTATAAAACTAGATACAATTAAAATGGTGAAATTAAAATGCATAAAGAAAGATTGGATACAAAAGAAGATTTGAAATAGCATATAATTTATTATAATGAAACATTTTCACTTGTGGTAAGATTGGACAGAATTAATGAGAAATTTTAGCAATAGTAGCCCAACACAATTGGAAAGTGTATCAAATGGATATAAAATCCAATTTTTTAAATTATGAGTTAGAAGAAGAGGTTTATGTTGAGTAGCCAATTGTCTGTGATATTTTTTGTTCAAGAAAATAAATTCTATAAGATGAAAATTGTGTTATATAAGCTCAAACAAGTAGGTAGGGCTTGGTATAACTGCATAAATATGCATTTTAAGCAACAGTTTTGACAAGAGTAGCATTGAACTCCACACTATCCACCAAGCTAGAAAAATGATGTGAAATTTTATAATAGTTCTTTTTTGTATGTAGATGATTTAATTTTTACAACAAATTGAAATTTGTTAATTGAAAATTATAGATTAGTATTGAAGAAAGAATTTAAGATGATAGATTTAGGATTGATGAAATATTTTCTTGTTAGAGAAGTTAATTAAATTGGTGGTGGATTTTTTTATAACTTAGATATGTATGCATTTATGATGTATTGAAGAGATTTAGAATGTTGAGTAGTAAACCAACTCATATGCACTAGTTTAAATAGAGTAAAGAATAAGAAAAGATGATTGTAACAACAATGTAGACCAACATTCTATAAAATATTAGTTGTAAGTATGGTGTATTAGATAGCTACAAGGCCTAATATAATTTATGTAGTGAGTTTAATCCCCAAGTGCATGGGAAAACTAAAATACATTCACTTGCAAGAAATAAAAAGAACCTTGAAAAATGTCGATGACATTAAAATCATGGAATTCTATCTATTAAATTTAAAAATAATTTAAACTTAATTGGCTATAAGATAACTGAGAAAGTAGCATTGGTAATATAGGAAGAGCACTTTCAAATATGTTTTCTATTTTAGTTTGAGAGTAGTATCATGATATTCCAAACAACCCATTGTATTTCTCTTATATTTTAGGCCAAGAATGTGGTTGTAATTTCAATAGATTGCTGATAAATTTGGATGAGAAAAGTAGTATTAGACTTAACTAGATGAGAAAATCTTGTGAGAATATAATTGTTCCACGTTATTATTTAAAAATCCTATATAAAATGGTCAATCCAATTAGATTGATATCAAATATAATTTAAATAAATAAATAGCTACAAGTGCAAAAATTAATTTTAATTTTTGCATGTGAAAGAAACAATTCACAAACATTTTATAAAGCTATTGGAAATAAATTATTTTGAGAAATTGAGATATAATTTGGGAACTAGTAATTTAGAAATTCAATTTGGAATCAAGCTTGATCTACCATCTCCAAAGATTTCTTGAGTGGTAGCTCCACTTAGACTATTTCTAGTAGAATCCATATAAAGCATTTGATGAATATAGTTAGTCTATACATGAGCTTTTAAAAATATCAATAGTCTAGAATACCTTGACACAGAAGACATGGAAATTATTAGAAGTGAATATGTTGGACTCTCCATGGTTTTGGCTCCATTTCTTTTTCTTATACCATGTATCCCCTTGTCATCCTAAGAATCTCAATTTGTTGTCAACCTTTTATTTCAACTTTCATAACCCCATATATGTTCTTTGTCAAACTAAATTGATCCCCTATTGTTTTCATATGCATTTATATAATTTTAGTTTACAATTCTTTGTTGCTAGTTTTTGTCGTGTATCAAATTGCCTTATTTATTCCTTGTTATTTTTAAATTCATCATCATGTGGTACATGAACTAGGTAGTTTACTACAAGGTAAAACATATTGATAATTTATAGTGATGTAGCTATATATAAGTGATTATTGGTTGGTTGGCTTATGAGATGGATTTTAAACTTGAGGGCTCGCCTAAGCTAGGTAAATCATAGAGGAATTTATTTTATATGGAAATTTTAAAATGCATTTTTTCCTTGGTTTAGGTTTTATTTAGTATGTAAAGAGACATTATGTGTGTATGGATGTACGCAAGTTTGGATGGTTTGGACAACCCTAAAAAATCCATAAATGCTACTTATATCAATATAGGTGGTTTGTATATGATATGACAATTTACCATGGCCATTAAGATAACATTAGCTCTCATCTAGTGAAGGGAAACCATCATGTATAAAATATTATTATGGCATACCATATCCCCTATTTCTAGCTTAGCAAACACATGTAAAGTGGGGATATAAAAGAATATATGATTTTTTTAATAATATAAAATTCCTTATTTTATAGTTTCTTCCTTGCATTTGTGTGAGCAACAACAAGAAAGAAACATTTACTCAATTGTTTCATGTTGGTTCTTGTACTAAGGATATATTTAATAAGCATAAAAGATGATGTCTTATTGGCTACTTGAGTATTAAATAATATATTATCTAATACAAAATAGTTAAAAATGATATTTTGCGGCCTTTCCTTATTCATGTAGGAAACATATTTTATTATATGCTAGCATATGACATGTATAACTAGAATGATGCCTTTTCCTTTTTCCCTCCTTGCACAATGTCTTTGATTTGGTGCATTATCATTATATTATCCTTTTCTTCAAAATAACATGTGTTTATAAGAATGGAAAGTCATGTTGGGTAGATTTATTACACATGAAGGCAAGGAAACTAATACATGTACAGGCTTGGATTTTTTTAGAATTGTTGTTTGTTTATTTTGAAAGAAATTATCCCCTATCTATCTACTCTCAATTTTATTTTTAATAGATCTAATCCCTTGTGTAAATGAATGTCTAGTGTAGAGTGTTGAGAAGATAGGGTTTTTTTTATTTGACATGAAATTCCAAGTTTATCTACACCCATATGGTAAGAGTGGGAGAGAGGTGAATGATATAAATACATGGTGATAAAATGTAAAATATATTGGACTATTGTATTTTTATTTTTGGGAGACTTATTTATTTGTATGTCAACTTGGAAAAGTTGTAGTAATGGATTTTCCTCCCCATATTTTAGGTGTCTCCCTAGTGGACTAAGGTATTTTAGGAAGTCATGAGAGTGCATCATGACTCCTCATGTCATTTTTGGTGGATTCTTGTTTTGAGGACTTGTTAGTGTCAAAACATTGTAAGTCATTGCAATATCTTACAATACACTCTTTCTAAAACAAGTGGGGTATCTTTGAAATATTGTGGATTTTAAATTAAACCTAAAATTTGTGATGATTCATAAATTTTTGCATTATATTGAAATGATAAATACACAATATAGTTCTCATTTCAAGTTTACACAAATTATTGCATTGTTTCATCCTGGATGCTATTTCTCAATCAAATAGGAACTAGTTATGAATGGAAAAGGATAGAAAAATTAAAAAACATTTCTTTTAGTTGTGTTTGGTAGTTTAGAATTAGTTGACACATCTTATTCACCAAAATAATTCAACAATATATTTTTATATATTCTAATTGAATTCAAGTTGAGGCATCTTAAAAGGATCATGTTGGTATAATTTGTAAATTGCATATGTATATTGTTCAATTAAGATTTCTCATCTTAAAACGGGGTGGGTGCATGAAGTTGGGTACCAATTTCATGGCCACTTTCTAAAAAAGTTTATAGCACGTTAAAAGAAAAAAAAAAGTGAAAGTCTTCATTTTTACTTTAATTGTTTTCTTCTTCTGCCCGCGGCCAAAACCCCTAATTTTCGTGCTCGCATTCTAGGAGGAGGTATTGGGAAAAAATATTCAACAAGAGTTGCTATTTATTTGCAGGGATTGCACCACGATGACGAAGAGGTGGGAGAGGTAAGTATTATTTGTTGTTTGTTTTGAATTTCTTAGTTTTAGGTTAAATTTGATATATAAATTTTTAAATTTGTAGGAGATGCAAATGAACCCGCAAACCCACAAAATCCTCAAGAAGAAGAGCAACCAAATCCTAAAGAACAAAATCCTCAACAATAAAATCAACCTCAACAACAACCTCCTCCACCAATCCCTGAACACCCTCCTAGCACTCAACAAAATTTAATGAGTGAGATTGAGAACAACAAAAAAAAGATTGAAGATTTTGTTAGTAGGTTGAGTGATCCAAATGGTTCAACCACATAAAGAATGACCCTCAAAAATTCATTGAAAGATATGTTAAAAAATGTAGATTCAATTAACAAACAAATAACTGGATGGCAAGATAGGAGGCAAGCGGCTAGGGCATATTATGCAGATTAACTATCATATAAACAAGTAAAGGATTTAAAAATTACAAAAGGTGATTTGTGCTCATTATTCATTGAACCACGTACAAATCAAAATATTAGCCTCAATACAAAGAGGTCTCCTATTCATTGGTGCCACCAAGAAGAGATTATGAACCATTTTTATGATAGGTAGTACATGGTCTTTGATGACCGACCGTGCAACAATTGTGAAGTCCCCTAGTATTTTCTTAGGAAACTATACAGTGAGTTCATATTGAACAAAATACCAAATTATTTTGATATGAGGGACTTCCAAGGGAGAGGTGGGGGGTCAACTCAAGATAGGCTCAGAGCACAGCCAAATCCTACACGGAAAGGGAGACGAGCTCTCACTAGGCCGCCTCGTGAGCACATTGTTATGCCTACAATTGTGAAGGAGAGTGTAGATGTAGAGACATTGCAGGTGATTAGCACTTTGACCCGGAGTGTCATCCATCATACTAGCCCTATTCTACAACACCATCTAAGGGATTCTTCGAGTGGTGGCCTTTGAACCCATGTGTGTCAATCTTGCGAGGCAACTTGTTCATATGACCCCACCGACACTCAGGAGGCTATTGCGGAGGATCCTTATATAGCTACAGAGATGGAGAGGGCGGTTGACATTTTACATGATGCATATGGAATTGATACTCGGGTAAAAGTTAGCATGTTCATTGAATTTAATTTATTAAATTTTGATTTTGAAATGCAAGATTAACTAATTTAGTTTTATGATTTTAATAAAACTGCAAGGTCACAGTGTTGAGACTAGATACACTGGCCCTCCACCTACTTATTTTTGTAGTACACCTATCGGTGGGGTATGTAACTAGTAAACAATTATAAATTTATTACATGTTAATAACATTATTTTATGAATGGTATTTTAATATGTGATTTTGGATGTTGAACATGGTAATATTGGAGGTTTCGAGGGAAAACCTCCTAGTGCCAATGGATTTACTCAAACCTTCACGTAGGTAATAAAATAAAGAGTTTAACTAATGAATTGTACTTAATAGATTTGTGTAGTTTATATTCATATCATTTGTTACGTTGTATTGCATATCATTCAAACTCAAAGCATTACTTCACAAATTCCATAAATAATAACTAGATGTTGATACATGACAAAATTTCAACTACAATATAGTTGTTTAGAAAGTCAACATAAGCAGTGATCCAATTTCTTCACATAGAGGCATGTGCTTGCCAAGGTGTACTGCACAACAAACTATGGATGCTTTGAAAAAATCTATGAAACCATAATAGTAAGCAATAGCATAGACAAGGCTATTAGTAGTTTCAAAAAATGCCTCAAAGAAATGCGATCTCATGGTTCCATCACCATGAGACCACATTTCTTCGAGGCATTTCTTCAAAATGCTCACCACCTTTTCTATGATACCACATTTTTCATACATGTGCACCAAAGCATTTTATCAAACTACTTGTGTTTCCTTGTTGCTATGGTTAAAAGCCTAAAATAGGTGCTTTCCAACAAACTATGGATGCTTGGAAAAATATCTATCAAAGCATAATAGTAAGCAATAATACAGGTCATAGAGAAGGAAATGAACTTTTTGAAAAAATGCCTGAAAGAAATGCGTTCTTATGGTGATGGAATGCCATGACGTGCATTTATTTGTAATGGCATTCAATCACCATGAGACCCCATTTCTTTTGAGGCATTTTTTCAAATAGTTCATTGCCTTATCTATGCCACCACAGTTATCGTACATGTCTACGAAAGCATTTAATCAAATAATTCAATGGCTTGCTGCTATGGGTAAAATCCTAAAAACACGTCCTTTCAAACAAGATGTGGATAGGGAAAATAGTAAGCATGATAATCAAAAATATATAGTTTAATAAGTACTCAAAATTTTGTTCATTAGATCTCATACACTATAAGTCATGACGTGTCCATCACTATTGTAACTTTTTTGTGATTAAATAAAATTTTGTTGTTTTATTTTTCAGATGTTGGCTGTGGAAACACCTCCAAATGTTATGAGGGAAATGGATATTGGTATTTCATCCGCTATACAATCCTTGATGGCTCTGATAGGGGAGGTATGAGACAAATTACTAAATTTCAATTTACATTCATTGTTATAGATGTTAGTTCGAGCGAAAAATCAAACCAAATTATTGATTCATAGTCTAATTTCTATTTGGATGGTTTATACAGGACTTGAGCATGCCTCAACATCGACATAAGAATATTTCCCTCGAGGAGAGTGATCGTGAGATGGACATTTAAGTGATTTTTTTTTAAATGTATCATTTTTTATAATGTAATTTCTATATATTAATGTCTTTAGTTCTTATTGTAATAGTTAAAACTTCACCAAGAACTTAACAGTAGTAGGAGGAGCAGCAGGAGCACTCCTCGAGTGCAACAAAAACGAGTGATAAACCTATCGCCATCCGATTGACCAGCAAAGGGCAAGAGTTTATTTCGAGACCCTAGAGAGCAATGACTTTTGATTCTAAAGCCCTTTGTTGTATGCCTATATGGTAGTTTTGTATTGGATATATTTGAAATTGTATGCTTATATGGCATTCTCGTAAGCCTATATGGCTATTTTGTACCTATATTTTATACTTATATCGACATATATTGATGTATGCGTACATGGCTATTTGGTTATTACAAATCTTTTGTATCGATGGTGTCCATATTTGCATGTTATAAATTCATGGTTCAATAGATATGAGTTACGTGTATTCAAGTGTTTACTTTACAATGTACGTGTATACTTTGTGACTTATGTGTGCTCCAATGTATACTTTGCGACTTACGCATTTTTATGCATATACCTTGTATTCGTGCATATAATTTGTCTTAAGTTGTGTATACTATGTATTCGTGTGTATACTTCAAGGAATATGTGTTTGTGACTACTTGTGCTTCCCTTATTCACAAGTACATGCTTGACTTATTCACGTGTATACTTATTAATTGGTTAGCCATAGCATTGATCATTGTTGTCCTTCATGGATTGTCTTGAATAAATTAATTGATTGATGGTAAACAACTTTATCTAAAAGAAAAATACTTTTTCAATTGGTATTCTATGAAATGATTGATAAAATGATTCCAATATATTTAATCATTTGATTAGAACAACTCAATTAAGCAAAGGATATGTATAAGAATTTTCCTTTTAGATTAGCAATGCATGGAATTTTCAAAAAGTATCCTTGATATTACAAAAAGATATGTTTTTATACACTTCAATTGTGCACTCACCCTTTGGTTCTTTGAAAGAAAAATTTGCATATGCCATTGTTACATTGCACAGGTAAACCATATTTTGTATTGTGGAGCTATATTAAGCTAGACCAATGTAACAATGATACAAAATAATGTTTGAGACTACAAGAAGACATCAAAATGGTTATGTACTAAACAAATTCTTAAGATTTATGAAGAATGCTGATAACTCTACTTAGTTGGCTTCTTTTTTCAAAATCATTCAAATTGAACCCTAGCATCAATAGACTTTGTATATCAAGCCACCACAATTCAAGTTTTAAAGATGAATATTTATCATGCATGTTTTAAATGACATTCAAGTTTATGGTGGTTTTGTTGTTTATGTGATGTTATGTGATATTATAATCCTAATCCATGCTTCTAGGCTGCATATATATTTATATTTTGTTTTTACATATTTTTGTACCAACGAACCCAAAACGAACTGAACCCCCCTCCAAAAAAATTTGGCCTAAATGGCGAACCAAACCCCCGAACCTGAACCCAAACCCGAACCTCAAAACTTAATCCAACACTCTTCATTCTACCTACACAAACTTAGTTGACCACCAAATTATTCTGCTTCTTCACTTTACCCACTTTTACTCCCTCAAACATCTCTTTTTCATTCAAAACCCCTGTTTTCCCAAGTAGGGAATCATGCCATAACATACTTTTGACCTCCCTTGTCTTGCAGACCTTTTGAACACATCAAACTCCACAATCTCACCCTATTTCCAACCTATTCTAACTTATTTTCAAGCAATTTCTTCTTTTCACCTGTTCTATCCTTGCTTTTAAGGGGCCTCAATTTTGAATTTTGAACATAGGCAGTATTAGTAATCTCTTACAATGCCTTTACCAATGCTATTTTCTTATTCCTACTCTCTATCCTACTTACATCAGACCCATATCACCGAGACACAACTTGAACAATAGGTTGAATGGCCTATTTCAACATATTACACTTGAACCCTTAAGAGATCGATCTAGTTGAACATAGGTCAGAGCGATTCCATTTGTTTGGGTACAAAAGAGGACCATTCCTAGCGTAAACATACCTATTCGGATGCGTTGAATAGTTTGTTTGGTCACATGAGTTGCAGAATGAGTTTGCAACTTTCCACTACTTGCATTTGACACTTTTTCTATCAACTGAAAAATGGACACCATGGGAAAACCACTCCAAGATAAAAAAAACTGAGAGAGGTTATTGTAGAGGGGTCCAGTGCAATCCTATAGAATTAGAAGAGAAATTTCTAAGTATCATGGTATTTGAGTAATAGCATGTTGAAGTTTACAACCATTTTGCATTTTGGACCCTTAAGGGATCAATCTGTTTGAAAGTAACTCAGAGCGATTCTATGTGTTTGGGTGT